>PVJH01030646.1:0-24604 GCA_004026705.1 Nesogale talazaci
AGAGGTGATGTTCACCAGACAGCTAAAGGACACACTGAGTACCCCCCCACCCCGCCTCCTCTAATTGCGGATGGCCCCCCAGGGAGGCTCTGCTGAGAGACACCCCACGACGTCTATCTTGGCCAGAGCAAGGACTGGTGGTTCCCAGGCAAGGCCTGGGACTTGTGGCTTAGTGCAAGATCGCTCTTCAGATTCAAGTGACACCTCATTATTCTGTACTAATTAGGGGGTATGTGCCCGCATAAAAGAAGCCTGAATTACTGGAGATTGCAGGAGAAATTTGCTTAAATTATTTCCTTATATTCTTTGTTAAAAAAATAAAAATAAAGGTTAGTTGTCTTTTGGAAGTCTCTTTAGTGCCTAGATAAAAATTATCTGTAATGGTGTCAGTGTTGGTGAAACAGCCCCATTTTTCCTCCTCTCCTTTCTAATCAGCTGGCTTTGTATCTTGGTTCTCTATTGTGGCATGCAGTTCAGTGATTTCTTTGCACATGCTCTGGGAAGTTTCAAAGAAAAATGAGTCTCAATTCTCCTAGGGTCAGTACACTTCAGCAGTGCTGCCTAGGCATCCAGTCTGACTGCAGGGAGGTGCTGGTCAGTGAGCCCTGAGCCTAGGCCAGGGATGTGCTAGGAACCTGCATATGCTGGTGCCCCAAGGCCTGCCAGTAGCCTTGGGAAAAGGGCCCTCTCCTGGAGCCCAGTTTGAGGGTGGGTCCACATTGTAGGGCTTCGTTTTTGCACCAACAGCCTTGTGGGATGGACAGAGTTGAGGATGCTGGAGAACGAGGAGCAGCAAGTGCACAGCCAGGACTCTCCCTGCTTCCCCACGCTGCTCCCCTTATTGTCTGAGTCCAGTGAGCAGGAGCCAGGGGCCACCAGGTTGTCATGAGAGTAGAACTTTGCTCTGTAGGATTTTCCATGGCTGTTTTCCTCAAGTAGATTGCCAGGCCTTTTTTCTGAGGTGTCCCAGCCTTTGGCTTCTCAGCTGTGCGTGTTGACTGGTTTGGACTTTCCGGCCCCCTGCCCTGTACCCTTGTCTGCCTGAGGACAGCTGAGTCGAGTGTGTTGAGGCTGTCCAGAATTGTCTGTAGGCCATTCTAGAATGTAGTAGCTGTGGGCAGTGTCTGCTAGGTGACAGTTGTCGTTAGTCGTCGTTGAGTAAGTTCACAGTGACCCTGTATGCAACAGAACAAAGCTCTGCTTGGTCCTGGCACTGTCCTCATAACCATAAGTGGGTTTGAGCCACCATCTCATCCACTCCTGTTTTCCACTGTCCCTCTACCATGCCTTTCTCCAGAGTCTGAGTTCCCCTGACAGCAAGCCCAGGGTGTGAGAGACCGTGGTCTCTGAGCATTCTGGTGGCACTCCAAGACAGATGCTTTGCCTTTGCCATTCAGATGCATCGATTCTTCAGTTTTCCTTGTTCTGTGTCCAACATGCATGCATACGAGGCAATTGAAAGTACCATGACATGGGATAATGGTTATGTGTTGTGCTGGGGACTCTACTGTCAGCAGCATGAAACTACCAGCCGCCCCGAGGGAGAAAGACTGGGTTTTCCATGCCTGCAAAGCGTTGTCTCAGAGCCTCATACAGACCGTGCTTTCCTGCCCTCTAGATCCCCTGTGAGTCGATTTCTACCTGATGGCAGTGCATTTTGGGTATTTGTGTTGAAAAGCACTATTGGTGCAAGAAGGAAGCCCTGCAGTCCAGCTTTTAGGACTTTGGGAAAGTCTTAAAAAGCAGGGGTGTTAACTTTGTTAGTCTAGAAAGACCTCAGCTTCCCATTTTTTGTGGGGAGGGGGGCATCACTGCTCTCCAGTGGTGGGAGTAGGAGGCCCAGCCCCACTGCTGGAATTGAACCTCCGTCCCAGTGGGCCGCTGTCCCACACACAACCACTACGCCACCGGGACCCAGCCCCTCAGCTTCCCATTTTTGTTTGGTTTTAATTGTGATAAAATCCAAAGATCCTTCGGCTGAACCCCAGTGGTTGAGTGCGGGACTGCGGCCCATGGGCTTGGCGGTTCAAATCCAGTGGCTGCTCTCAGGAGCAGTGCTGACTGGCTCCCATGATCACCAGAGGCAGTGATGCCCAAAACAAAAACAACAACAAAAAAATTTCAATCCTTCAAGAAAATTCCACGATCTTTTCATTCCATTTTTTTTGTTTTGTTTCTTTGGACATCACAGCCCCGTGGTGGTGGAAATAGGAGACCCAATTGGATTTGAACCTCCGACCCAGTGGGCCGCAGTCCCACGCACAACCACTACGCCACCGGGGCTCAGCCCTCATTCCATTTTTTATGAACTTTTTGTAGTTCCTGGTGTGTACGTGTGTGTATACCAAGTTAGCCTCTAGAAAGTAGCTGCTTCAGGAAGTCTTGTGCCCAGTTTTAAGCTGAGAATTGAAAGGCTTTTTTAAAAAAATCATTTTATTGGGGGACTTACACAATTCTTATCGCAATACATACATACATACATCTGTTGTATACAAACAAAATTTTACATTAGTTACTATCAAATATTCTCTTCCTACTTAAGCCCTTCATATTCGCTTCTCATATTTCCCCTCCCTACCCACTCCCCTTCCCTCATGAACACTTGATAATTTTCAGATTATCATTAGTTTGTCATATCGTCACTGACCGATATATCCCTTTACCCACTTCCCAGTTGTCTGTACCCCAGGAAGGAGGTTATATGTAGATCCCTACAATTGGTTTCCCCTTTGTACTACACTACTTCACCTTCCCTCCACCCTCCGGTATCACCACTCTCACCACTGATCCTGAAGGGATCATCTGTCCAAAATTCTCCATGTTTCCAGCTCCTATCCACACCAGTGTACATCCCCTGGTCTAGATGGATTTGTAAGATAGAATTGGGATCATGATAGTGTGTGGGAGGAAGAATTTAAGAACTAGAGGAAAGTTTCAAATTTCACTGTTGCCACTACCCTTCTGTAAGGGGATGTCGCTTCTCCTGCAGATGGGCTTTGGGTTCCCAATCTGTACTCCCCCTCATAATGACATAATTTTTAGTTTTTTGATGCCTGATACCTGATCCCTTCAACACCTCATGGTCACACAGGCTGATGTGCTTCTTCCATGTGAGCTTTGTTGCTTCTGAGGTAGATGGCCGCTTGTTTACTTTCAAGCCTTTAAGCCCCAGACACTATATCTTTTGATAGCTGGCCACCATCAGCTTTCTTCACCACATTTGCTTATGCACATTTTTGTCTTTAGCGATCATATCAGGAAGGTGGGCACGCAAAGATACGATTTTTACTTCTTCGGTGCCTGATAATTGTGAGCTCTTACAGGGTGGATGAGTAAAGGTGGCACAGTGGACTAAGCGGTTCAAACCACCAGCTTTTCTCCTTAGAGGAAGATGAGGTGTACTCGCTTAGCGCTCTGTATGGCCCCCCCAAAAAAACCAAACTCACTGCCATCAAGTCATTACTGATTCCTGGTGATCCCCTGTGGGTTTCTGAGACTGTAACTATTTACAAGAGTAGAAAGTCCAGTCTTTCCCCTGTAGAACTGCTGGTTTTCATCTGCCATCCCTGTAGATCGCAGGCCGATGTGCATAACCAGAACACCGCCAGGGCTACTTCATAGAGCTTAGAGCCTCGGCAACCTTATCTCTTGAAAGACTTGGGAAAAGCATCGGAGTCATCAGCGTGACAGTCCAGTAATGCTAACCAAAAATCTAAAGAAATGGGAAAACATCTGAGAGAAGCACTAGAAGCAGCAAAATGGTAGGAAAGAGAAACTACCCATGTTCAAACCCTAGCCTAGTCTCTGTACAGTAGGTCTTTGGCAAGTACAGCGTCCTGTTCTCTTAGTCTGGTCCTTTAAGCGGGAGAAAGTGAAAGGCAGCAGGCCAAAAGTAGTTTAAAAAAAAAAAAAGGTTAAAAAAAAGAAACTGAAAAACAATGTAACTTTTCCAGAGACTTGCTACTGAGTGTTCTCTTTATTTCTGTTTTAAGAAAGGGAAGGACTGATACTTTGTATTTTTGACCAGACAAGGAACTGTGAGAGTTACTACTTAAATCCTCTGCGAGGGAGCCTTACTAGGGTTTTGTGCATGCCACGCCAGGGTTGAAGGTGGGCAGGGCAGCCCACACACCCTGTCTTCTGGAAGCGAGCAGCACCCCCCCCCCCCCCCCCCCCCCAGGTACATGAGAGACAGAGAGGTAGCCTAAAGTACCCTTGTTACACTGATTGCAGATAAGTGCTTGTATGCCAATAAGTGATAAAGCAGTTTGTGTGTGTTTTGACAGGAAAAAATCAATCCCATCAATACAGAGACATTTGGAAAACCAGCATTTGGGGCACCACATGCATTTCTATTGGGGGGAACAGTGTTCTGACACAAAAAGGGAAGTTGTTGAGAACCTGAGGAGGGAAAATGGCTTTGGAACGCTATTTGTTTAGCAGGTGTGGTTGAGACCAAGCCCAGGCAGAGTTGGCTCCCTGGTACACACCCGGGGAGCCTGCTGCCTCTGTGCTTGGTCAGGGTACTGGCTACCTCCCCCAGTGTCCTGGATGGGCCAGTGTCTGTGGGCTCCTTCAGGAAGACCACCTGCTCTTCTTCTCTTTTGGAGAAACTCAGTATTGGCTGCCAAGAGGTCTCAAAGCCAAAAAGGTCCCCATCCCTGCCTGGATGTGGGATAGTGAGAGCCCCAGGAGTTGGGGATGTCTCCTCTCTTGAGCACAGAGCAAGAAAAGGGGGCTGGCAGCAGGGGCTTAGCCTTGGTGCCCACCTTGAGTGTGTGCATGTGCGTGTATGCACACCCACACACACTTGTCTGCTTGCTGCTTTGGGTGGGACAGAATGGCAGATGTGCCCAGGAGGGGTCTTATCAGGGCACTTGGAGAGACACCCTGGGACTGATAGAGCTGGTGGCTCAGGTTGCTGTTGCTCAACCTGGGGGTGTTGGGCCACTTTGATGTGGGGAAAGTGGAGGCGCTAATGCAATGTCCTGCCTCCACTCCCTGGACTTGCTGGTGGGAGAAGCGACGACAGACCCTGGTGCAGGACGCTGGGCTATGGGTCTGCAGGTGCCTTCTGCCAGTCCCATCCATCCTTCTCACCTCCGGGGAGTGCCGGGCCCTTTATGTGGGCGTGTGCATAGTTCATGTCTGGTTTGCCTGCTTACCAGGACGAGGGCGGGTGTCGGTGGGAACTAGTCAGCCTTCTCTTCCCCCCACCATCCTGCCCAGGGACTGGCTCAGGTGGGAACACACGGACACAGTGTAGACACTGCATTTACAGCCACAGTGAACGGGGCATGGCAGCAGAGGGTGGCTGTGCACATCCGGACAAGAACTAGAGTCAAACCATGAGAGTGGCTACATGGCAGGTAACATTTTAGAATTATTATCACTTTGGAGTGAAAAGTTGTTCTCCTTTTCATGGTGAGATGCCCATATCCGTGTCACTGTCCCTGTACTGCATGACACAGGTGTGCAGGTGTCCAGGTGTCGTCGCCCAAGCGCTTGGCACTGAAGTCAGCACTGGCCCCAGCGCTCCCTGTGCTGCTCTCTGGGGGTGCTGGCCTGCAAGAGTCACTCTGTATCATTCTGGGAAGCCATATGGTGCTTGGCACTGGCACTGGAAGCTGTTCTCTGTCACCAGGGGCCGTCCTCTGGGTTAGACGTACTATATAAGCTGACCCGAATATCAGCTGAGGCACCTAGTTTTACCACAAAAACTACATTAAAAATGTGCTAATAAACTCTGCTTATACACGAGTATATGCGGTAGCTTGCTTTTTCTACACAAAGGTACAGAAATCAACTGCAGTGTTCATTTCCCGAGTAGAAGTTGGTGGGCCTGAACACCCAGCCTTCTGGATCACAGCCCAGCACTTCAGCCATTGTGTCACCAGGACTCCTGGTACTTGAATGATCAGAGCGAGTCTGTGCCAGTGCGGGATGCCAGGAGGGCAGCCTATACTGGCCTTAGTTATGGTATAAGAATATCTGGTGTGTGTCCCTGTCGTTTGTACACAGTCTGGAGGCTGAGGTGGGGTGCTAGGCCCTCCGAATGCCCTGTCCTTTGGGAGGGTGGGCTTTTACGGGCAGTGTCACAGCTGTCAGTCCGGGCGGGCAGGGCTGAAGGATGTCCTAGCTGGAGCAGGCCCAGCAGCTTACTGTGCTGGAACCCTGAATGGGATCTTGCTTGGCCCAGGGGTGGGGTGAGAATTGCCAGTGTTCCATTTCCTGAACTTGGTGGACCACTCTGTGATCACATGAAGAATGTTCTCAAGAGGGACATACTGAGAGTGCTCGGGGGGCGGGGAGGGGCAGGTGGCAGGATGAGATGGTCTGCACCTTAAGTCTCAAAAATCGAGTGGGTGTGGGTGTGTGGCTGGGTGCACATGGCTAGCAGTGTTTTGGCTCTAGTAGAGCCTGTGGGTTCCAGGTGACAGAGAACTTTAGGGACTCAGTTTTGAAGGGTAACCTCAGAAGTACCCTCAGCTATTCAAGACTGTTTCTTAGTTGGGTTTGAGGTTCCCAATGGATTTGAGAGAGAGAGAGAGAGAGAGAGCGCGTGCAGAGATGGATACTGAGGTGTCAGCTGCATATCAGCGTGGGAAGCTGGCGAGAGGGAGGTGGGTATGGGGCTATGGGTTGGGATGCTGCACTGAGGAGAGGGGAGGGGATGTCTTCCTGGGGCAGGATGCTTCCCATGGCTACATAGGTCGAACTCCAGCCAAAGCGGGGAACTTGGAGGATGAGGGCTGTCTCAGAACAAGAAGCCTGAAAGGCATGAGGTTCCAGGGTGGGAATAGATCTGAGCTCAGCTCTGTGGGTGTCCCTAACCTAGGACTCTCTAACATCTGAAAGGAAGCTGAGTTGGGGACCTCTACCTCAAACCCAAAGGATTAGCCATTGTGCCCCATCTGGAGAGTGGTGCTCAGGTGGTCCCTGACTAGAGAGGAGACATTATCACCTGAAAGGAGCTGGGGTGCCACCATGTGTTAAGCATTGGACTACTTGCTAGCTGAGAGGCTGGCAGTTCAGCGCCATCTTTAGTTTCACGGGAGAAGGATAAGGCAGTCTGCCTCTGAAAAGACATACAACCCTAAGAAACGTCTTACGGGACACTTCGTTGTTCTGGGCCATCTCTGAGTCCCAACTGAATCCACAGCTGAATCCACAGCAGTGGGATTGCATTTTTGGTTTCTTTTGTTTTTACTTTATTTAGCTGTATTGTTTTAATCATCCTCCTCTAGGATGTAATGAATTTTTTTTGGGGGGGGGGCATCACTGCCCTCTGGTGGTCGTGGGAGCTACCCAGCCTTGCTCCTGGAGAGCAGCTGCTGGATTTGAACCGCCAAGTCCATGGGCCGCAGTCCCCCACTCAACCACTTTACACCACTGGGGTAAATGAATTTATTGTTGTTGTTTTAATGAATTTTATTGTTGTTGTTGTTGTTGTTATTTTAACTGAGTGCCAATTTATAGAACAGATCAGATTCCTTCAACCAGCCATAAACACTATGTTTCATCCCGTTGATTGGAATTTCCACAATGCAACATCATTTATCCCACTTCCTCCCTGTATTTCCCTGTTTGGTTTCTTCTCCTTTCCCCACCCTCTAAACTTTGTCCTTGGGTCAATGCAGTCCCTTGGATCTCTCCTGATGGCTGAAAAGTGGGCATCCCTTTTGGGTGTTGCTATTCTCTAGACTGACTTGTCTATTGTTGGCCAAAATTTGAGTCCCAGGATTAAGTCGGTCAACCCTATGGGCCGCAGTGCTTCTTTTTAAATGCTCCCGCCCCCCACCCGCAATTACTAGGGCAGAAGACGTAGCAAACTTGCTGCCCTAAAGATTCCTGGAACTGGGATGTTTTTCTAGCCAGGGGACCAGCTTATCCAGCCTCTCCTCACCCCGTGGTCTATGGTGACCAGCCGGATTACCAGCATGGAGCTATGCCAATTAGTTCCCCAGCAGAAAAGGGGAGTGGTGCTTATCTAAGAGGCCATTAGGGTCTGCCATCAGGAAGGTCAGTGGCGTGGCGTTGTCTTATTGAAGGCTGGTAGGACAAGGGGAGCAAGTAATACCGTAAGTTAAAAATAAAGTCAAAGAGAAATAGACATTTGAGTGCATGGACCAACTCTACCCCCCTCCCCAACTTTCCTGGTACAACTAGCTTTGTTCCCTTCCAGCCAATGTCCACTGCACAGTATTTTTAGTTAATTCTGATTTTATTCTCTGGGCCATTTTATGCATGTATTTTAATTTGTCTGCATTTTCATTTCTTACTGTACCTTTCCATGGCTTGTTGTCTGTTATCTTGGTAGATATATAATATTTTGTAAAGTTGCTCAGCAATTTATTAAGGCTACTCATTACTGGGAAGTAGCCCAGGCGACACAGTGGACTGCTAACCAAAAAAGGTCTGCAGTTTGAAGTCACCAGCTGTCTATTGGAAGAAAACTGCAGCTATCTGCTACAGTAAAATTGAAGTCTTGGAAATCTCCCAAGGCATTTCTGCCCTGCCTAGTGGGACTTGATGACACCGGGTGTGTTTGGTTTTTTGGTCCTTGGCACATATGGGAGGATCTCTGGTGACTTAGTGGGTTACATATTGGGCAGCAAACCCCAGGTCTGAAGCTCGAACCCGACGAACAGCTCCTCAAGGGAAAGTTGAGGCTTGTTGCTCGTATGACATTCCGTCTGGGTGACCCACAGGGTCAGTTCTAACCCCCTAAGGGGTTGCAGGGAGTCAGGTTCAAGCCTTAGGCAGCGAGTGAATTGCTTCAAGTGGCTCGCCGGGTTGGTGGAGTATGAGGGAGTACTGGGAGGTGAGAGTGTAGAAGGGACAGAGGGACACCGCTCTGGGGGGATGCCCCATGGACGGGAAGCTTCCAAAAGGGCGGGGGAGAGATCTGCTTGGTTACTGTTTTCTCTTTCACTGTGATGACCGTCTGCTCCTGCTGGCTGCCCTTTGACCCTCAGATGGAGTGTTTCTCCCTGCTCACCTCTTTGTGAAACCTCTTAGAGATGGTTTACGCCCTGTTAAAAGTTGTCCCTGCAACTTCGTACCTTCAGAAATCACTGATCTTGTTTTATGCTAAGACCAGTAGTGTTCTTGTTAACTTAATGTTTAAATATGTAATCAATTACTCTTAGGCTTAACTTCAATTTTCCCAAACTGCTTGTCATTGAACCAGATGCCCAATTCTTATCATTCATGTCCATTCTTTTTATTTAAAAATAAATCAGTAAATAACTTTTCATTGTGAATTGGGTGGTTTGCTGAGTGGATCATCAGTTTTTCATTCAGTAATTCATGCCCATTTGGCCTCTGTTCACTCATTCATTCCAGCCAGTCCCTCCACCATCCTCAGGGTCCCTCCCACCCTCAGTTGCTGAACTATGCCCTTGGGCAATTGTTGCCTCTTGATCTCAAATGGTTGATTGTTGCAAGTCATCCATACTCCACCAGTGTACTTTTCCTTTGTAGACCTGTCTACTGTTGTGCCCTGAGGGTGAGTAGTTTAGTTCCAGAGCTAAAGAGTCACTGAGGACCACCATCCTGGGGTTCCACTAGACCCCATCCAACCAGCCAGCTTGTTTTTTTGCTTTTTAATTTCATGTTCGTTCCCCAAAGCACGGAAAGTTATAGAATCCTGGGAGTTTGGAACCGTCTTTGTTTTCCTTCTACTTGTGTCGTTGCACTTGACTGCACACTGCACAGTTCAGTAATGGTTGCAGAGGTCAGAGGGCTTGACCTAGAGGCCCGAGTGGTGTTTTTGGCTATGCAATGGGTTGCTAACTGCAAGGTCAATGATTTGAAACCACAGTCTCTCTGGGAGAAAGAAGGCGTTCTATCCCCGTAGAGAGGGACGGTCTTGGAAATTCAAAGGGGCAGTTCTGCCCTGTCATGAAGGGTCTCAGAGCGTCAGGATCGACTTCATGGCAGTGAGCGAATGAGTGGATTTTGTCCTTCTTGGCTCCGCTGAATTCTTACTCCGAATATGAAAACTGCCCTTCTGTTACTTCCTTTTCTCACCTGGACACCCGTACTGTCTTGTGGGTACTCCTGAGGTGGCCCTGAGGCTTTTGATCCTGCTAATGTGCCATTGGGAGTGGGGGAATGGGGACTGTTACAACTGCTTCCTGTCTCATTTCCGTTTCTGTTTAATTTCTAGATTTTGGATCATTGTTTGACTTGGAAAATGATCTTCCCGATGAACTGATCCCCAACGGAGGAGAATTAGGCCTTTTAAACAGTGGGAGCCTTGTTCCAGATGCTGCTTCCAAACACAAACAACTGTCAGAGCTCCTGCGGGGAGGCAGCGGCTCCAGCCTTGCCCCAGGGATTGGAAGTGTGAGCTCCAGCAGTCCCGTGCAGCAGGGCCTTGGGGGCCAGGCCCAGGGTCCGCCTAGCAGCGCAAGCATGGCCAGCCTGGGCGCCATGGGCAAGAGTCCTCTCAACCAGGGGGATTCCTCAACCTCCAGCCTGCCCAAACAGGCGGCCAGCAGCTCCGGGCCCACTCCCCCTGCCTCCCAAGCACTGAACCCACAAGCACAAAAGCAAGTGGGGCTGGTGACCAGCAGCCCTGCCACGGCGCAAGCTGGGCCTGGCATCTGCATGAACGCGAACTTCAACCAGACCCACCAGGGCCTCCTCACCACCAACTCAGGCCACGGCCTCATGAACCCGGGCCAGCCAGGGCAGGCGCAAGTCATGAATGGATCCCTCGGGGCTGCGGGCAGAGGACGAGGCGCTGGGATGCCGTACCCCGCCCCAGCTATGCAGGGGGCTTCGGGCAGTGTGCTAGCTGAGACGTTAACACAGGTGTCCCCCCAGATGGCCAGCCATGCAGGACTGAGTACAGCGCAGGCCGGAGGCATGACCAAGGTGAGTGACTCAGCGTCGAGTGTTTCCTCTCCAGACTGGCTTTCGCACATGATGACACGGAACCCAGGGCCATTCCTACCCCTCCTGGTGGGCTCTCCATGTACCCCCCCACCCCCCATACCTCCCCCGCCTTGGGAGGGATAAGAGCCTTCCCTTCACCCAGAGCTGCTATGCCCTATGCCCTTAGAATCAGGCCCCTCAGAAGCTTCCATGGAAGTGTGGTTGCAGCCTGGGCTGTGGAAGGCATGGGGCATTCATGTTCCCTGTGGGTGAGGTGGGGGGAATACAGGCACACACTCTTCTTGGGCATCAGCCACTCATAGCCTTGGTAAAGTGGGAAAAGGGGCCCTGCCCCACCTATGAAGTCTTCACGAAGGCTTTCCTGGCCACAGGACTTAAGTGTTAAGCGTTGAGTTCTGTGCTTCCCATGGCCCATCCTTGGGAAGTAGATGGCCAGCCCTTTCTTTCAAGGTGTCTCTGGGTGGAGTAGAGCCTCTAGCCTCTGGGTAGGAGCTGAGCGAGGTCGCCATTTGTCCTCCCGTGGCTCCTAGTTGTATATCCCCTTCCTTTTATAGTCACCCAGCACTGTGCTTTCTCTCAAGGAAGAAGCTGTGCACAGAGCACCCCTGCTCAGCCCAGCCCAGTTGCAGAGTCCAGTCCTTGGGTGCCCAAGAAAACCCTCCAGCATGTGGGGTTGCCAGGCCAGCAGCCTCAGCACCCCCTGAGGATTCGTAGGTCTGCTGCTGGGGTTTAAGACACCTCCTGGTATGAGAGCCTCATAGTTAGTGCATTGAGTGGAGGCCTTCCCTTGGAGGGAGAGGCCAGGCTGAAGAGGAGAGAGCTGGCGAGTGAGCAGGGGCCAGCAGGTCCCTGTGCAGCCACAGAGGCAGAGGGCTTCGGAACTGCAGCCACCGGCACACCCCTTCTGGCAGGCTGTGCCATAGCATGTTCCAAAGAGAAAGACCCACCAGCTCCCAAAAGAGGGCAGGGAAGAATTGGGGGAGTATAGTCTCTCCCCAAGGCTGGCGCAAGTCCCAGGCAAGAAGAGGGATTTTTGGGGGGTGTGGAGGGGGCATCACTGCCCTCTGGTGGTCGTGGGAGCTACCCCGCCTTGCTGCTGCTGGATTTGAACCGCCAAGCCAATGGGCTGCAGTCCCACACTCAACCAGTACGCCACTGGGGCTCAGCCCAATTTTTACTTTTAATTTTTTTATATATCACTGCCCTCTGGTGGTTGTGGGAGCTACCCAGCCTTGCTCCTGGAGCGCAGCTGCTGGATTTGAACCACCAAGCCCATGGGCTGCTGTCCCGCACTCAACCATTTACGCTACCGGGACTCAGCCCCGGATTTTTTTTAACCTCAGTAAACTGGAGCAACTCCCAGTATTTAAATCATCTCCATTTGCCCCTGGCTTCCTTTGGTACTTCAATTACACCTGGCTTTTGAGCTTGGCTCTGTGTGCACTTGTCTCTCAGGGTCGACTTGGGAAGGGTTAGCTACAAGATGGGTGGTTCCATGGGTAGGTGACGTGTTCGCCTTCCTTCCTAACTTCCTTCCCACCTCCCTCCATACTGCCAGGCTAGCCAAGTGAGCCATACACCGGACTGTGCCAGCTTTTTGGTCTTGGGGCCCTCTGAAGTGCCCCTTCCTTGTCCCTAGACAGTGCACACACCCTACAGCTTCTTGTTTTGCAAGCCCGAGCCATCTCTCCTGGTTTGCTTTTGCGTGAGTAGAGTGATCTTCAAAAAATACCGTGCTCTTAGAAATCAATGCAGCCCAGTGAATGAAATTTTAAAATGGAGATTACATCTGAAGAGTTCCGGCGGTGCTGCCGATAAGAGCTGACCTGCTAAGCCCAGGCCGGCTGCTTCCGTAAAGATGGGCCACCTTGGAAACACTGTCTGAGGTGTCGCGAATCAGAATGGACTCCAGGGCTGTGGATTTGAGTGAGATTATAGTTATTGATACTTGTTTTGTTCATTATATGAAAACAAACATTATATGAAAACATTATATGAAAACATCATCACGTGTCACGAAGCTTGATAAGTCCCCTATGCACTTGGAGGGAGTGCAAAGGACAGAGAATGTTTTAGTGGTTTATGAGAATGGTTGTGATCACTCTTGGAGAGCTGCTGATGTTCAAATTTCCAGTCATCTCTTAGGTCATGATTTTTTACTGATGTTTACTTAAATTCTTAATCCATATTTTAATTAGTGGACATGTCTCCTGAGGATCTTCCGATTTGAGGGGTCTTCCACTCTATTAGTTGGAGTGTGGTGGCTGTGTGATGGTGGCGTGCTTTTTGTCTTGGGGCAGGGCATGTGCGCTCTGGGGCTCGTCGGTTGCATCCTCAGTCCGGGTTGCCCTGCCATCGTTGGCCTTCTCTGTGCCACGTGAACACATGGTTCCAGTGCTGTGCTGGTGCTCAGGCAGCTCCCTCCTTTGTAGGCGTCCCTTACGGGCAAGTGCACTGGACTTCTTGAAGGATGGGCTCCCCGTGCCCTTTGGGTGGGACACTAGACGAATGATGATGGACAGTCTAGAAAGGGGCAAGGGACAGGTTTCGTTTTAGCTGTTGTTCTGCTACACTCCAACTGTAGGACCAGCAACTAAGATCTTAACAGGCATCTGGGAAAAAGGAGCCTCTTAAAAAGCTAACTCTGCCCGGGTAAGTGTGGCTGTCCGCTGTGTTGCCCTCCTTGCTGTCCCATGCCCCGAACTGTCAGTGGAGAACAGGTAGAAACACCAGATCTTTCAGGAATGTCTTTTCACCCCAATAAAAACATTTAAAAATCGAGTCCCCAGAGCAGATGTATTCCCTATAAAAAAGTTTTTAAAAAGAGCAGCTTGCCTCAGTGCTCTGCAGTACTCCTGGCAGACAGCTGCCTCTCTACCCAAACTCAGACAAACTCTCTCACTGTCCTCCAGTTGATTCTGACTCACAGTGACCCTAACGGATAGGGCCGAACTGCCCCCTCTGGGATCGAAACTCTTCATGGGAGCAAAAATCCTCATTTTTTCAGCTGGTGCCTTTGAGCCGCTAACCTGAGCAGCAGCTGAACGCGTAACCACTGGGCAGCTTTTATACAGCTCTATTTACTTCATACTTTTTTAAACTATAAAATGGTACCAAAAGGACATACACACTTTGCTCTTTCATGTCATGAACAGGATGCCTTCTTAGGTGCTGTCCTACATCCGTGCCCACAGATTTTCTTGCTATTTTTGATGAAGTACAAAATATTCCGGTAGAGCCTGCTTTGTAACACACACACACACACACACACACACACACACACACACAGTCTCTGTCTCTGTGTGTGTGTGTGTGTCTCTCTCTCTCTCTCTCTCTCCTCCCACCCCTGTGGTGAATCTTTGGATTATGGCTGTGTGTTAATCTGGGTTGACTAGAGAAGCAAATTCAGAGACACTTGTGTGAGAAATAGCTTTATATAAAAGAGCAATTGTATATTGAGAAAACACCCCCGTCCAGTTCAAGTCCATAAGTCCAATATTAACCCATCTATATGTCCGATACCCATCTATAAATTCCTTTTCAAATCAATGCAACATATGCAGTGATGCTGATCGCAGGAAGCTCACAGGTCAGTGGGTGAAAAGTCTTGTGGATCCAGTGGGGATGGATACAGCTCAGCACCATGAGTCTCCACGTGGTTTCCCCAGCTCCAGGGCTGTGGTTCCATCAGCATAGAACCATGTGTCTTGTCAGCAGAAAGACAAAACAGAAAGAGTGTGTGCCCCACCCCCAGGGAAGAAGATTGGAGTTCCCATAATCTCAGGAGAAGACCATGCCCACACAGAGGCCTCATTGGCTATGATTTGATTGACAGGCTAGACTCCACCCCTTCACAAACTGACAGGAGATGATGTCTGCTTTTTCACCAGTACAAGTGGATAGCAATAATTAGATATCTTTGTGTAAGCATGCAAAGCGAGTTGATCAAAGACTGTATTACATGTTGGGTTTGTGTCTTGAATGTTACTGTGCATACAGTTTAACACCAAACAAGCATCTCAAAGAGCAAGAACTAGAAAATTGATCCTACTGAATTTTTGGACTTTTAGTCTTTCAGGTGCCCTCTTCTAAGCCACCTACTGCTACATACCCATTCTGCCAGAAAGGGTCTGTACACCGAGGGAGCTGCCCATTCTGCCTCTCCAGAGTGCTTCCCCATCTATGAGTGGGGAGGATGTGTAGGTGAGAGGGGTCGGTATATGCCCACACATAGTGTAAGTTGGAAATTGTCCCACGTTCCACAGAGCTCTCAGCCGTTCTCGGAGCACAGTGTTCAATTTGCTTTGGACTTGGAGTGACCCACTCGGAGCTTCCACGCCGGGCCATCTCGTTGAAGGACTGCTTTTTAGCTGAACTTTTACTTTATCGAACATGAAGTTCTTTTCCAGTGTCTGGCCCCTCCTGATAATGTCTCCCTATCCTCGATTGTTAAGGAGCTTTCTGGCTGTGCTTCTTCTATGACAGAATTATTAGTTCTTCAGACAATTGGTATGCTCCATATTCTTTATCCACACCATAATTCAGAAGTATCAGTGCTTCCCATTCTTCTGTAGATTTCCTGGTTTGGGTATGTCTTGAATTATAAAACTAAGGCATAGCTTCAGAGGATATCATTAAAGCTGCAACTCAGGGAGAGGGGTGCTTCTGATCAGGAGCAAATGAAGAGGGAAGGAGAGAATGTGGAACAGAGAGGGCCATGGGGCTGGCCCCACCACAAGGCATGATATCCCTCACTGACCCACAGTGCTTCAGTGGCCAACACTGGAGGCGGTATGGGAATTGTGCCCTCTCTGACCTCACCATACCAGAGCAAAACACGAAGAGTGTGCAAACAGAACAGGAAGAGGAGCAAAGCAACAAAGTCCTTGAGGAATACCAAAGTAGACTTTGGGGCTAGAATGTGGCATCCCATCATACTCAACCCGAAAACACTCCTAAATGTGAACAGATAGACCTAGAATTCTTTATAGGTTTTTTTTTTTTTTTTTTTTTTTGCTGTTGGTGTTTTTTGATATTGTTGTTTTGTTTTGTTTATTTTGTTTTGTCTGGTTTTTGTGCTCATTTTTGTCACTGCGTGCCTTACCTAGATAAGATAGTGTTAGTCATGGTAGACTAGAAAAACAAATTCATAGACACATATGCTTATAAGAAAGAGTTTTATATTCAAGAGCAATTGAGAAATTGAGAAAACATCCCAGCCCAGTCTGGCTCAAGTTCATAAGTCTGATATTAGCCCATATGTCTGATACCAATCTATAAATTTCTCTTCAGACTCAAGCAGCACATGCAGTGACATGGAATGCAGTGGGTGGAAAGTTTTGTGGATGCAGTGGCGGTGTAAGCATCACGGCACTAGCAGGGCTCTCCATGTGGCTCCTTCAGCTCTAGGGCTCTCCCACAGCTGCATGTGTCTTCTCAACAAAAGTGTCTTGTAGGGAGTGACCAGTGTCCTGCCTCCAACAAGCTGTTTATCTCCTTAACACTTCTACATGAGGTCATCAAGCTGCGATCTGATTGACAGGCTAAGCTCCATCCCTTCACTCTTAAGTCTCAACTGACAACAGATTATCTAACTACCACAGGTGGGGTAAGCAATCCCGAGGAGAAGATAACAGGACTGACGCTTCTAGGGGGACACGAGAGGAAGGAGGGAGGAAGTGGGGTGCCAACAAACCAGGATGGTGAGAAGGGCATAGGATACCTGGTGGGGCTTGATCAAGGGCAGTGTAACTGAGAGGAATTACCAAAACCCGAATAAAGGCAGAATATGACAGTGAGACGAGGAAAGTAAAAGGAAATGAAAGAACTAGGAGGCAAGGGACATTTATAGAGGTCTAAATACAGGCATTTACATATGTAAATACATTTATGTATAACTATAGAGAAATTTATATACATATATTTTTTCATTAAGCAGTAAGGCAGCAGACGGACATTGCCTCCACTCAAGTACTCCCTCAATGCAAGAACACTTTGTAACACAGCATTATGTGATGCTCATTTTCCCTGCCATGATCGCTGAAGAAAAAATGGGTGTATAAGCAAGTGTGGTAAAGAAAGATGATGATACCCAGCTATCAAAAGATAGTGTCAGGTGTCTTAAAGTCGACCTAGAAGAAGCACACCAACCTGCGTGATCGATGGAATCAGATATCAGACATCAAAGATCCAAAACAAAAAAAATCATATCAGTGTGAATGAGGGGGAGGGTGGAGTGGAGACCCAAAGCCCACCTGTAGACAATTGAACATCCTCTTACAGAAGGGACACAAGGAAGAGACAAACCGTCTGGGTACATTATAGCACCAATGAAACACAGCTTTCCTCGAGTTTTTTAATGCTTCCCCACCCTCACTAATATGATCCCAGTTCTACCTTACAATCCAGCTAGATCAGAGCATGTGCACTAGTGTAGATAGAACTGGCAACATGGAATCCAGGACAGATAACCCCCTCAGGACCAATAATAGGAGTGGTGATACAGTGATGCCCCAAAAACAAAAACAAAAAAAAAGAGTGGTGATACCAGGAGGGTAAGGGTAAGGTTTGGCGGAGAAGTGGGGAACTGATCACAATGATTGACATGTATCTCCCCCCTCCCCTAGGTGGACAGACGACAGAAAAGTGAGTGAAGAGAGACAGTGGTTGGTGTAAGACATGAAAAAGATAATCTATAAATTATCAAGGAATCACAGGGGAGGGAATGAGCTGATACTAAGACCTCAAGTAGAAAGAAAGTGTTTTGAAAATGATGATGGCAACAATTGTACAAATGTGCTTGACACAGTGGATGCATGTGTGGATTATGATGAGATGTATGAGCTCCCAATAAAATTAATTTTTAAAAAAAGACTAAGGCCTATTGGCTGAACACTTAGGTGGTTTCAATTATTTGAGGATGGCAAGTTTGGCATTGAACATGTGTGTATATGACCTTTGTGTAATTGATTGGACATATCCACTGAATAAATTCTTGGCTGTGATTTCCAAATGAAAGGATATTGACATTTTGAATGAGCACAGATAATGCCAAATACACTCCAGAAATAGTGTGCAGATTAAACCCTCACTAATAGTGAAAGATTACTATTAATTCACTCCCTGATCACATTGACTATGGTCATTCTTTTTTTAGTATTTGCCATTCTGGTACCTAAAAAATCTTTTTGTTCTATTTGGATTTCTTTTGCTATGAATCTTTTTATAAATTCATTGGCTTTTGGATCTTTTTTTAGTTCATAATCTTACTTTTACCTTTGTCCATTTTTCTATGGAATTGCTTCTTATTTTTCTATTGTTGGTTTGTAAGAATTTTTTATATATTAAAGGTATAAGCCCTTTAATAAATGCATCCAAATTATCTTCCCATTTTTTTATTTGCCAAATCTGGTTATGAAAGCAATATGACCAAGTAGCTTGCAATATGCAAGTTCTGTGATTTGACTAAATGGATATTGTTCTCTCTTTTTTTTTTTTTTTGGCATCACTGCCCTCTGGTGGGAGTAGGAGGCCCAGCCTTGCTCCTGGATAGCTGCTGTTGCTGGATTTGAACTGTCAACCCAATGGGGTGCAGTCCCCCACAGCCAACCACTGCACCACCGGGGCTCAGTCAAAATGGATATTGTTCATTTTTAGAGAAAAAATGTTACCATTTCTTCCCCACCCCACACTTTTCTCTTTTACTTTTAGGTTTTGTGTCATGTTTACAAATGCTTTTCATATTTCAAAATTAAGACCGGAATCTAGGTATCCCCTCCCCCCTTATATTTTAACCCACAACATATTTGCCAGATCCAGCTCTTAGTCCAGGTTATAGTTGCTCCCGTTACCACTGATGGAGACAGTGTCCATCTGTGTTTATTTTCCTTTGTTGAGGCAAGCCCTTGTTGGTATAGATTTCAGTTTTCATATATCCAGGGTTTGCATCTTATCCCAGTTCTTATCTGCCTAATTTCTTTTAACAAAAGGGACTTCAAGCAGATAGTGAGAAAATGAAACTAAACATCTAATTTTTTTTTTCTGCCAACTTTTAGAAGCCCCCTTATGTGTGATGGATGAGTTGTTCTCCATCCCTTCCCAGGATTCCAGTGCGTTTCTTTGCCTTTCTTCTGTATGACTCTCACCTGTGTGTGACTCTCCACTCTGGCTGTGTGTCAGAATTCGCGGGAGCCTGAGCCCTCACTGGAGAGGTCCTGGACAGCATAGGTCCTGGACAGCATAGTGGACAACAGACACATAGTGGGTTTCTAACCACAGGTTCAGCACTTCAGAGGCATCAGCCGTTTCAAGGGAGAATGATAGGGCTTAAGCTCCTATAAAAGTTTACATTCTGGAAAGCCATGGGGCAATTCTACTCTGTCCTAGAGGGTAAGAATGGACTTTGTAGTAGTGAATTTGACTTGCGTTTCTTGAGGCCTACTGCGGATGAGTTAGCCGGGACGCTCGGGGCACAGCCCTTCACATGCTCTTGGCTGCCTCAGTTGGTTGCCAGGGTGGGGAAACCATGATTTAGATCAACTTGGAATTGTTTTCCAAATGTCTAAAAGCAAGAGATTTGTCATTTTGATAATGATTATACTGATTTTTGCACATCATTGTAGTAGAAATTTTCCATTTGGTTCCGGCAGAGTAAGACCCTTCGCATAAGCACTGCATCTTTCTTGCTTCTGGATGTACTAAATTTGGTCACTTTGGGGGGGCGAGTTTGATGATGTCTTTACCTGTCTGAGGTTGCTATTTTTAGTAAAGGGAAGAGTTGGGGTGCCTTTGTCTTTTTGATGATCTGGCGGCTTCCCAGAATTCTCTCATTTATTTTGATTTCTCTTTCAGTCGAGTCTCTTGGGTTTTCCAAGTAGGACAGTCATCCTCTTCATTTTCGATGCTTGGGTCTTCTCCCTGCCAGTGTTTCTTTCTGCTGGTGTTTTTGCTCTTGGCCATCCCTGCCTCAAAGCTGACTTGAATGAGATGCAGCACTCTTTTTATTTGTAAGCATGATGTTAGCTTTGGTTTGCAGCCAACAAGCGCATTTCTTTTTTAGATTGAGGCATGATGATCTCTCATGTATTGGCTGTTAGATTGTATAAAAAATCCTTTTTCAACATCTTCAGTGATCATCCCTACCCCCCCCCCCCACACACACACACACTCCTGTTTTATTTATGTGACACATTGTCTCAGTAGGTTTCCTTATGTCACATCGAACTGTGTGTAATTATGAAATTAAAAGTTAATGTCTTCCAGGGGTTCATCTGCTGGCATGTCAATTGGAATTTTTGCTTCTCACAAATCCATCTTGAGATTGAACCCTAGATCTTTTCTGAGCGCCTATGCCAGGTCTTGATACCTGTGCTATCCTAACAACGGTTCTCCAGGACAGTTGAAATACTGGAGCTGCAAAGGTGAAGAGGCTGCACCAATACAACTGCAGGTCCGGGCTGGTTTGTGTGGAGGTGACTTGGGGTCTTGACCAGTTCTTTCACTATTGTGATGGCAAGAGCACCTTTTAAGACTTAGTCTCTTGGATCATTGTACTTTTCCTTTAGAAAAGGCCGGCTCTATTTTAAGAACTCAAATATTTAACTCTTAATTCTCATTTTTTTAAAAAAGCAAGGTGATGAGGTGGGTACTGCTGCTGTTTCTGTGTTACAAATTAAGAAGTGGAACCACAGAAATTAACCAAGTTCCCATGAGCAGCACCCACATCTGGGTCCCAGTCAGCCAAGCCAGTCTCTCAATGTCTCACCATGTTACCTGTGTCCGTTTATTGCTGATTATTTTAGTACACCATTTTTTTTTTTGGGGGGGGGGGGGACGGGGCACACACTGCCCTCTGGTGGTGGGAGTAGGAGGCTCAACCTTAATGCTGGATGTGAACCTCCAACCCAGTGGGCCACAGTCCCATGCACAACCACTATGCCACCAGGGCTCAGCTCCATAGTACACCATTCTTTACAACTTGGTTTTAGAACTTGGTGACTGATGGTTCCAGAATTCTTGTAAATTCCCCGCTTTCTCGGTGTCCATATTGGTTCCCTTTTCTCCTATCTAATTTTGTGCAGTTCTTACGGAATGTTTCCAACAGGGAGTGAGCCACTTCAACTGCATGACCGTTATGTCCACGGGGTGTGGCACCACATTAGAGCAGAGCAAAACCTATCAAGTTAACATATTTCATAGCATGTTGTGGTTTTCTGCTGGAAATGCCCTGAATGCTTGTCCTCTAAATTTGGAAAGGGGAATGCACAATGTGAGGAGTGAGTTTGGAAGGGAGATCCATCACCCTGAGGTTATTCTACTAGTCACAGGTGGTGGTGGAAGGAATCCCAGAGCTGGTGGAAAGAAGGCAATTTGTTGATGTATTTGGCCAAGAGGTCCCGAATCTTGCCAAGTCTCAGGTTGATGAAAAGCTGCTTTTGTACCCTAATAAGCTGTTGTTATTCATTCCGTTGTCATATATGTTCAAGGAACATATATGATAAGGGACCCTATTTTGTTAAGAATTTGCCGGGGCTCCTGCCAGGCTGCTTATGATACAAACTCATCGGACCCCTGACAGCCAGTAGCATGGTAACTTAGAGACTCCACCAGAGTTCTTGTAAATTCTCTGCTTTCTCGGTTTCTGTGTTAGTTCTCTCTTCAAATAAGACAGTCCATCCTTGTGAGCAGGAACCAGAAAGCACAGTCCTCACACATGAGTGTCCAACAGAGGCAGCAGGACCTGGGACCTGCATTTCTCATCAGCTTGGGCAGGGGTGCTGCTGATGCTGCGTATTAATGGTCAGCAGTCATGGCAGAGCCAAGCAGGCCACTGATTGCCACACTAACGATTCAAGAGGTACACAGTCCAGTTTACTTCGGAAAGCTGATTGGCCATTTCCAGTACTAGGACAGGGTAGAGCTGCCCCTGTGAGTTCCTGATACTGTAACTTTTTTTTTTTTTTTTTTAGTATATGTACTGCCAAAGCAAGCACAATACTGTAACTTTTATAGGAGTAGAAAGTTCTGTCTTCCCTCCCTCCAGGTGGGTGGGCGAATGGTGGTTTCTAACTGCAGACCTTTCTGTTAGCAGCCCATCCACACATGACTGACAGTTCCACTGGTACACAACAGTAAGAGAAATAAGACAGTACATTTGTCTGATGCTGTCACGCTCCTCTCCTCTGATCCGAATTACACAAGTCCTAAGTTAGCCTTTCTTCAAAGCCCCAACAAAAACAGTCCTGTCACAGGATGGATACTGCATGTAGAACTTGTGAACTAGAGTGGATTCTATGGCAGAGTTTGGAGATTCTTTTTGATAGCTACTGTGGCCACGGGTACAAAAGCATCCTTATCAAACATTTTATACCAACTCCATAATCTTTTTTTCCCCAATGATTTTATTGGGGGTTTTTACAGCTCTTACAACATTCCATACAGCATTTGTATCAAGCATATCTGTACACATGTTGCCATCTTCATTTCCAAATACTTTCTACTTGAGTCCATGATATATAAGCTCCTCTTTTCCTCCCCCACCCTTTTTAAAAAATAAATCACTTCATTGGGGGCCAACTTCATAATCTTACACTTTGAATAGAAGGAAGGTATTTAGAACATGTAGTTTGAATATCCCTGAGTTTTACAACTCATCCCTGAGTTCCCTGAGTTTTCAAACTTTTTAATGAAATGAGGCCATGTCTGCATAGCAAATACTCACCGAGGAGGTGTTCCTCACATCTCTTCCGCTCCGCAGTGGCACAGAGGCCTCCTCCAAGGGCAGAACCAGGCTCTTGGGTGGAGCTGCTTGAATTCAAATCCATTCTTCATTCCTGACTCGCCATGGGGAAGTTACTCCATCTCTGTAAGCCTTCCTTGTGTTGTTGTTACTCTATCTTTGAGATGTTGAGAATACCACCAGTCTTTGAGTGGTGGTGTGGAGATTAAAAGGCTGTTGTAATCTGTTTAATGGAATCGGGCTGCTGGAGCTGGGATGGGTGCTAGATGAAGCACTGGTGAGCGACGTGACACTCAGTAGTTGCCCCCAGTGAGCCTGAAGTGACAGCTCTTCTCCTGCCCGTAGGGGCATTGCTTTCTAATGGTAAGAATATTCACTGCCATCGAGGCAACACCGACTCACAGGACACAGCAGTTTGCCTGGGGTTTCCAAGACTCACTCTTTTAAGTGCCCTTTCTTTCACCCTTAAGGAAAGAACACTTGATGTTTATTGTGCCAAAAAAGATTGGAACGTACAGGAAAGTGTAGACAAGAAAACCTTGCCTACTTGCTTGTCACTGGGCCACATGCTTAGTGTTAGACTTCTTGATGTCTTTCCTTCGTGAGTGTCCACTGGGTCAGTTTAGAATCACAGTAGCCCTATAGGACAGCGTAGGACTGTCCCTTGGGGTCTTTACAGTGGCCCTCTTCACTGGAGCAGCTTGCCAAGTGGGTGAACTTGGGGGTACTCTAAATTGGAATGCTTTACCCATGGAGCCACCAGGGCTCCTTACATGTTTTCCCCTGCCAGTTTTTTTTCCCAGCCAATCTTTTTATCAGAAATTATGTATCTGGATGGAGTCATATTTCGGTGACACCTCCCTCTGTGCAGCTTTGTAATAACCAGGCTGCTTACAAAAGAGATTGAGTGCTTTGCTTGAAAGCAACACAGATTTGTAAGTTTCCCTGCCACTGGCTTGAGCGTATAGGAAACATCAGTCAATCTCATTATAGTACCACCCCAAGGTAACACTAATTACCATAGGTATTTTTTAAAATGTTTTCCTTAAAAATATTTTTAAGTTTTCCTTTTTAATATTTTTTGAATTATAATTACATAGCATGAAACAGACTGATCCAAATTGTTAGCCTTCAAGGTGTTTATCAAAGGTCCCAACAAGGCACGCTATGTTTTCCCAACCCCCTCTCTCCCTTCCCACAGGTGCTGATTTCTTGACTTCAGATCTCTTTTGCCTCTTCATATAAATGGACTCAAACAGAGAGCCCCCTCCTGCCCAGGCCCTGTGTTTGAAACTCACCAGTCTTATTGGGTAACTTTTCTTACTGCCTCGGTTTCCATAGCCACCCTCCTGTTGATGGGTATTTGGGTAGTTTCCAGGTTGGAGTCACCATGTGTAAAGCTCTGTGCGCCTGGTTTGTGGAGGCCACAGCGTGGGTGGTGGTTTCATTTTGGAGGAAATAAATAGCTAGGAGTAGTGTGGACTGAATAAGATTGGGTCTGTTTCTAGACTCTAGTCCAAGGGTTGGCCCTGGGCAGCCCAACTTCTGCGAATGACTCTGTGTGCTCTACAGGCTGTAAACGGTCTGTCCCAGTACTGGACAGAGAGACCCTGACGGGCACTTGGCAGCAGAAGTCCGCTGCCTTCGCTCATTGCCTGTCTCATTCTTTGCCCATTGCTCGAGCACCGGTGGAGTAGTGGATATGAGTCGGCTACTAACTACAGGGTCAACAGTTCAAAACAGTCAGCCACTCCTCAGGAGAAAGGGCTGTCTACTCCCGTAGAGTGCGACTCGGAAACCGACAGAGGCCGTTCCCCCAGTCTTGTGCTGGGAGTCAGCATCTACTAAACGGCGGTGAGTTTGATTTTGTCTTTTGGTAGCCTTATTAGAGGCATTAAAGAGCCCCAGTGGTTCAAGTGCTGGGCTGCTGACTGAAGGATTGGCAGTTTGAATCCACCA
>PVJH01030647.1:0-24570 GCA_004026705.1 Nesogale talazaci
TCCTTTGTCCCATGAGCAGAAAGCAAAGATCTTCCCTGGGGCGTTAGAAGTTCTTGATCCTCAGCCCAGAGGGCAGTCTGTCAGGATGATGACTGGAGCTGGACTGGGGCAGGGGGTTGGGCTTCTTTAGAAACTCCGCTCAGGTGACCTGAGTGTGTCTTCTTACACCCTGGGGTGCCAGCTGTGTGGCAGTGTAAGGGTCATGCCTCTTATTTCCATTTGTATTGACAATATCCTTAGGATACATTTTTTTAAAGGGACATACTCAAATGTCCTAAAGCAGAAACGTTCCCCAGACCTTTGCTACCTGTAGGCAACCAGGGGTCAGGAATTCCTACCTTGTTTTCCAGTCTTTTGGAAAAGTGTTGACACATTTCAGAGGACTCCTAGGCTCACAGCCGCCAGAGCAGCTACTAACCAAACATTAGGTCCTTCAAATCCACATGCTTCTCCTCAGAGAAAGACCCAGAAAACTGCTTCTGTCAAGACTGAAAGCCTTGGAGACCCTTGGAGGTGGGGGTGGGGGTCTCTCTGCTCTGTCTTGTGAGGTGAGCACTGGTTCTATGGCATGAGTGTGGTTCAGTTACGTCTAGAGTCAGGCAGTTCATGTGTTTGGTACTCCCCTTTGCCCACTTAATGCTTACGTGATCATGATTTCTTCAAGGGATTAAAGTGGTCAAGAAAATGTATTTGCCCCAATGTCACTTCTAAAATCACAACACTTGTGTGTAGTCTTACACTCACAGATAATACATTTCAGAGGATTCTCTGAGCTCCTGACCCCCACAAGCCCTTCCTCCAAGCACCACACTGCGGTGATGGAGAGAAAGCACCAGCCTTGGCCTGGGGTGACTCCGGCTTCTCTCTTTCTCTACACAGTAAGCTGAAACTGGAATTGAAGCAGTCCAATGTCGGTGACGTCAACGTGAGTCATGTTCACTGGACGTTTCCTGGGCATTTCCCTACTCGCAGGAAACAGGATCCCACGTCTGAAAGTTCCCTGTCCACAGAAGCCACTATCTGAGGCTAAAGGAAGTAGGCATGAGCTTTGGGTTACGATTGATCCGGGTTCTCCCACCAGCCCTGGTGCTGGCTAGCTCTGTGACCTTGCTCCAGTCCCTTCACCTCCAGGGGCCTCTGTCTTCTTCCTCACAGAGGGTCTGTAATAGGAGAGGCAGCCATGAATGAAAACAGACACAATGCCTCACACATAGCAATTCTCCATAGCTGGTCACTGTCGCCACTGTGGTGACCCAGGCGCATGACCCGCTATCCAAACCTCGTCACGGGGTACATGGAGTACATGTTGCAGAACACCCCCAGTAGGGTGGGGGGAGAAGCAGTCCCCAATAACACAGGAAGACATTTCTCCCATAAAGTCTGTGAATATGCACATAAAGGGATCCTCGGGGCAGGTGAGCTCTGATGTTGCCATAAAATGGGCTTGCACAAGCGGTTTCCAGGCTGGGGGACAAGGGACTGTTTGCCTGTCATGAAAGGACTCTGATGGCCCTGGACAGCTCACTAAAAGGCTGGGAGTTCAAACCCACCATCTGCTTAGCAGGAAGGCGATGTGGCCATCTGTATCCCTAAGGAGTCTCGGCTTAGACACCACACGGGGTAGTTCTGCTCTGTCCCCCAGGGTTGCTCTGAGCCAGCACCCACTCCAAGGGCTTGTGTCCCTAAGGAGTCTCGGCTTAGACACCACACGGGGTAGTTCTGCTCCGTCCACCAGGGTTGCTCTGAGCCAGCACCCACTCCAAGGGCTTGGTTTAGGTTTAGAAGCTGTCATGGCTGTGGTCACACTTGACCCCTAGTGAACAGGCAGGACAACCTATCAGGGTGTCCAGAGTGTGTGCCTTCCCCCTTTAGTCTTGTCTTCTTTGATCCCTTTGCTCTGGCCCCTCCTCTGATGCAGGTGCAGCTGATGGAATTCTTCTTCAACTACTACGCAACCCACACCATCTACCCCATTCTCAACGGTAAGAAAGAGCTGCTGCTGGCTGCTCCAGGCAGAGAGGCTATTCTGCCCTGTGGGTGTCTTTCATGGTGCAGCTTCTCCACAAGTTGAAACTTTCTTCTGTACCACCTGGAACTCTGGTGGTCTGTCATGGAGTCTGCACTGTGGGAAGAGGGTGGATAACAGCAGGTGCCCCCACAGGTGTGAGAAATGCTGCGTAGAAGGAAGTGCAGGGCGCTGAGGGAACTAGAAGGCACGGATCACAGTGGCAGAGAAGACTTCCAGAAAGGCATGACGTCTGAGCAGAGCCCCGTGGGATTATGAGTTAGACGAAGGGAAGAGGAGCATCCCAGTTGGAATTTCAGGAAACTCACATGCTGGACCAGGTTTTATACCCAACTTGCTTGCTGGTTTTAATGTAGGAGTGCATAGAACTGTGAGTACTGTCCCCATGATGGACTGTGGCTCAACCCACGGTGGTCTATGGGAGCTCATAGGTTGGTTGTATTGGGTTGCTGTATATTGCCAGGCCTTTTTGCTTGCTGATCTGTCTTACTCTGGAAGCTCTTCGGACGGAAACCTGCTTAGCATCAAAGCAGCACACGGGTTTCAGCTGGGAGACAAGTAGGGCATGCACAGGAGATGCCTTGACCGGGATTCAGACCTGGCTCCCTAGGCCCACATTCTATCCCTGGACCACCCCTGCCCCCGTTGTGACAGAGAGAAAATGATAGCCCAGGCCCTGGACACAAGAAGGTCAGGCAGTGGACCTCATGCAAGTCCCTGGAGACAGGGGCTGTGTGCAAAGTCCGGGCTTCTTAGGAGATGGACAATGGCTGACCCCAGGAGGAGGGTAAGGGCCTTAGAAACTGGCCCCCTCAGTCTCCTCCTGAAGGGGCTACATTTCCTGAACGTTTGCCTGGACCAAGCCTCCCTGAATGCAATAGACCACTCGTTACAGTGGCTCACTCCCTCCGGAGCAGGCTGCCACTGCAGGCTTTGTGCCTATGCACCCACCCGGCCTCTGTGCAGCCCCCTGAATCTCCCTCCTCCTTCTCTTCCAGCAAAGCTTGAGAAGGGACTCCCTCTCCCTCTGCCAAAGGACATCTTCCTCAACAGTTTGGTGTTCCAAATCCACCAGGTCAGTGAGAAGCAGGTCTGGGTGGGGCACTCTAAACCCCCCTGAGAGGGTTGCTTTCGGGGTGGGTAGACCCTGGGGGTGGCCTCTGACTCCCACTTGCTTCCTGAACCCACTGTTGACAGGAAATATTGATCCGCATGTCAGGTATAAATGGCAAACAACTCTGTATAACAGGGTGGAGCTGCCCTGTGGGTTTCTGAGGCAGTAATTCCTTATAGGAGTAGACAGTCCCATCTGCCTCCCACGGAGCACCTAGTGGGTTTGGGATTGCCGACCTTTTGATTAAAGCTTAACCACTGCACCACCAGGGCTCCTAATTGTGTAGCTGGAACGATCCACCTGACTCCTGCATCCAGGAACACGGAGCGAGACAAAAAAACAGTGGCTGTCCCCGAACGGTATTTGCCAGCAGAGGAAGCTCACTGGTGGTGTCAGACTCAGCTGTCATAACAGGTTGATCAAGGGATCACCTAGACTTGGCACCTGCTTCTGTCCCAGAGCACCAACAGGAAGGACTCAGTAAGGTGCCTCCCTGTCTCATTGGCACAGAGCTGCACAGGATTCCTTTAGAAGAGCAGTGGGTGCGGTGTGGCCCGAGATTAGTGATCGTTGCTGTCATGTGTTGATCTTTCTGTAGTTCTCGTATGTTCATCACAGTCACCCCAAACAGGACACTTTCCGGCTTCAAGAAAGCCACCTTCCTTGTCTGCCCATTTTGCCTTCTCTCCAGAACTTCTTGCTCTTGGGAGCCAACATTGATTAGGTTGAAGATTGCTGAACCTGCCTGGTGGACATGCAGAGGTCCAGCCACTCTGCCTCCTCCCCAGGACCCTCCACTGTCTCCATGGACATGAATCCCAGCAAATCAGACACCTGAAGACACACCTGTCCACAGACCCTCTGCCCTCTGCTTCTTCCCCTGCCCTACATGTTCTCTGTGGCTGTCTTTGTCCTCACCCGAGGAAGCTCAGCCCCAAACCCACACCGGGCTGCCACTAGGACAATGCTGAATAAAGGAAAAGAGCATAAGCAGTGTCCAGTTGTCCTGCTGTCCAAAGCCCCCGCTCAACTGTGAAGGTGTAGAACAACGTGACTGCAGGTGTCATCGGATAGCATTGGAAAGGATGTGGGTCCAAGGGTTTGTTTGCCCACCGACCTGAGGAAAAACTTTTGCTGCAACGGTTCTCAACCTGTGGGTTCCAGAACTCCTTTGGTGTCAAAGGACCCTTTCACAGGAGTCACTTGATTCACAGCAGAAGCAAAATTATAGTTACAAAGTAGCAACAAACATAATTTTATGGTTAGACAGGTCACCACAACATGAGGAAGTGTATTAAAGGGTCGAGGCATTAGGAAGGTTGAGAACCACTGGTTTAGCAGGATAGAAACCTGAGACTGGACTGTCCTGCAGCTCTATGGGCTATTATAAAGCTGGAGTTCAGCTTGCTGCTGATTGTCCTCCAGGGGCTTCTGCTTCTGGGCTTGGAGCTGGGGGCAGGGAGAATGAGAGAGCAGAGGGTCTGCTTCCACTAAGCTGAGAGTCAAAAGCAAAGGCCACACCCTGCATTGGTAAAGAGACAGGAAGGGTCTATGGTAGGCAGTGCAGCACCCCCCCACACACCCCTGCCGTGGTCTCCAGCTGTCTTCCTGGTTGTCCATCCCTCTCCCTCTTGGTGTCTATTGGTGAGAAAATGGTATGGGGGCCACACCTGCTCTGCGCTCACTAATGGAGGTGGAGACTCCAACCCCACAGGAGTGTAGGCAGAGGTCAGACATCCTCCACTCTCAGCCCCCTCCCCGACTCATATCCCCATTCCTCTCACGGGAGGGTTCTTCACCCCGCTGTCCTCGGCACACAGACTCACAGGCAAAGCTCATGATGATGGACATTTATGAGGGAAGTCAGCAGGCCACCGCAGCTCAGGATCATGACACATTAAGGACATAGTCTGTGGTCCACAGCAGCCATGTCTCTCTCAGCTCTTCAGCCTCTTAGTCCTGGGGTCCCTTGACATCTGCCTCCACGGGCCACAAAGCCACCTGTCATTCCACCTCACTTCTCACTGAGCCAACAGCAAAGGTCAAGAAGAATCTGCTCGGTGTGTGTAACTTTTCTCAATTGTCGAACTGGAAATCTGACTTGAAGAGACATGTCTGAGTCACGCGTCACATGTCACCTCATGCACAGAACGTGACAGCACAGTCTTTGTGTTGTTTCATAGTGCCCGTGTTAGTGCGCTAAAACGCTCGTCACTGAACTTTGGTGTGTTTTTATTTTTAGTTCTTCATTTGCATAAAATTTCTGAACCTTGGCTAAGTTGACATTATCAACATTTTTTAAGGAAAAAAATTTAACTGAAGTGCCTAATATAGCAAAAGTTGTGAAATCATGAACAAGAAACAAAGAACCCAGACCATTGAAGAGGTTGAAAAAGTAGTTAATTCAGAGAAGTCAGAAAGAACTTGCTGGTAATGGCTTATCCCAGACAGTTATGTGCGAGAAGGCTAATGACCTCCACAGGGATTTAAGATTCTGGGGAAATGAATTTTTTTTTTTTTTTTTTTTAGTTTTTTGGGCATCACTGCTCCTGGTGGTGGGAGTAGGAGGCCCAGCCCCACTGCTGGAATTGAACCTCCATCCCAGTGGGCCGCAGTCCCGCGCACAACCACTATGCCACCGGGGCTCAGCCCCTGGGGAAATGAATTTTAAGTACAATTTTGGGGCCTCCGAACCAATTATTTGGTTTTCCGTGATGTCAGATGGAAAAAATACATTCAATTCTTGACTCTCGGTGTTCAAACAAGGATTTGGAATGAGTGGAGTTAACAACTGGAGCATCACTGCCTTTGAACAGTCTCCGCGCCTGCACAGAAAGGAAGGGCCTTTGCCCCTTAAGTCGTCCCGGAGCCCACGCCCACAGCCCACATGTGCCAAGTAGGACAGTGCACATAGGATTGGACTCTGACCTTCATCCTTCATGAAGCAGATTGCCAGGCCTTTCTTGGGTGGTGCCAGCAGTTAGGTTAGAGTTGGGCAAGTAGCCATTTGTGCCATTCACAGGATAAAAAAAATTTTAAACATTATTTAAGGAATATTTGAATCTTGGGGTTAAGAAACAGATGAATCTGTAGCTGAACCTTGGTGGCTCAGTGGTTGTGTGCGAGGCTGCAGCCCACAGGGTCGATGGTTCAAATCCAGCTCTCCAGGAGCAAGGCTGGGCTTTCTACTCCCACCAGGGCAGTGATGTGGGGGAGGGAAAAAAAAGAAACAGATAAATCTGTAAGAACTTTAAATTGAATATATTAATTGATACAAATTTTATCTTTTGTCTGGTTTTATGGAATAAAATCAATATCAACACAACACCCAGTTTGCATGATTCTAAAGTCAAACTTGTGCTCAAATGTGCTGGAATCAACTGGACAGCTATAAGGTTGAATTTCTTCTGAGTTAAACTTTTGGAATTTCCTACATTGAGTTTGTCATTACTGTTTCCACAATTGTTCACCACTATAAAATTATAAAATCGTGGTTTTTTTATTATATAAAATATAATGATGACAAAATTTTAAAGGGTTTTCATGTTAATTTCTTTTTAAAAATCATTTTATTGGGGGATTTTACAGCTCTTATGATATTCCATATATCTATTGTTTCAAGCACAATTAGTACATATATTGCCATCATAATTTCCAAAGCATTTTCTTTCTACTTGAGCCCTTTGTATCAGCTCTTTTTCCACTCGCTCCATACCCTCCAACCCTAGTGAACCCTTGATCAATTATATTATTTTGTTATCTTATACTGTCCGTTGTCTCTCTTCAACCACATGGCTGTTATTCATCCCCTTCACATGGGGAAGGAGTGTTATATAGCAAACCTTTTTATGAGTTCCCCATTTTCCCCCCTTCCACCTCTCCAAGTATCCCCATCCCCTCATGATATTTTTACTCCCACTACTGTTCCTGAGGGATTTATCTGTCCTGAATTCCATGGTGGAGAGCTCTTATCTGTATCAGGGTGTGTTCTCTGGTCTAGCCAGATTTGTAAGGTAGAACTGGGTCATTTTAGTGGGAGGGAGAACTAGAGGGATGATGTGTTTCACCAGTGCTATACTGCACCCTCATAGAATCATCCCTTCCTTAGAACCCTTCTGTGGGGGTATGCCCAATTGTCTACAGAGGGGCACTGGGACTCCACTCCAATCACTCTTTCATGTCAATATAATTATTGGTTTGGGATCTTTTAATACCTGATATTTAACCCTGGCAACACCTCAAGATCACACAGGCTCACATGATTCTTCCATGTGTGCATATTTGCTTCCCAGCTAGATGGATGCTTGTTTAACTTCAAGCTTTGAAGATCCCAAACACTCTATCTTTTGAATGCCGGGCACCATCAGCTTTCTTCACCACATCTGCTTATGCACCCACTTTGTCTTCAGCGATTGTGTCCAGAAGGTGAGTGTGAAAGCATGCCAGGTTATCAGAACAGTGTTCTTGCATTAAGGGCTGCCTTGAGTAGTGGCCCAGAGTCTATCTGCTATCTTAATACTTAACATATATGTACATTGGCCTCTATTCCTTTCATTATAAGTCAATATATTTACAAATATATATGCCGATAGCTATACCTCTATAAATAGTTTTTGCCTCCTACTTCTTTCCTCTCTTTCCTTCCACGTTCCTCTTAGCTTACTATCATGCTCACCCTTCATTTCACTCTCAGCAATTCTTCTCTGATACATTGCACTTGATGAAACCCCACCAAGCATTATGGACCCTCCTCGCCATCCATCTTAGCTCTCTTGTCATTCCCTTATCCATGAATTTGTTGGTTCCCCACTTCCCTCTTCTCTCCCTCCTAAACGTCATACAGTACTATCAGTCATTAGCACTTAGGGTTTAGACTAAAATGATAACTTCTAGATTCCGTGTTAAAATTGTAAAATGCTACAAACATGTTAACTTGAGTCAGTAAAGCTAAGTCTTTTATATTGATCATTTCTAAATAAAAAACTTTAGCTGATAAACCTATTTTAATTTATCCTTATTCTTATGTATTTAAAATGGCTGTCAATTAACAAGATGTCCAAATCCCATAGGATATTACCCCTGCTTTTCTTTTGGGAAACTTGAAATGTATATATAATATACAATGTATGTCCACAAGGAAAAATAGATAGCACCTGGTTTCTTTTCTTTTAACTTTCTCTATATCTAGAGAAAACAAGTTGTTTACCCTTGTTAAAGGTGGTAATTACCAAAAAATGATTAGGATTATATTAGATGCAATAATTAAAGAGATATATTAATATTTATATAAGATAACAAAGCTTAAGAAAACAATTAAAATGGCAAATTCAGTGTCTTTGATTTAATATGCTGATAAGAGTCATTAAACTTTTAATTAAAGTTAAGCCCCTTAATTTGGTCATATATTGATACAGTTATTTGCACGTTAACAAACATATGTAAAAGTAGTTTAAGACTCATTTAAAAATAATCTCCATATAAAAATGAAATTAAAAGAAAGAAAATCATAAAATAATAATAATTTATGAATTATCAAGGGTTCATGGGGGAGGAGGCAGCGGGGAGGGAGGGGAAAAATGAGGAGCAGATACCAGGCACTCAAGCAGAAAGCAAGTGTTTAGAGAATGAGGAGGGAAACAAATGTACAAAAGTGCTTGTCACAGTAGGTATATGTGTGAACTGTAATAGGAGTTGTATGAGTCCCCACTAAAATGATTTAATACGAATTTTTAAATTTTTAAAAAGAAGCAAAACCAAAGACACCACAAGAAAATAGAACTTCAGGCTGAGCCCCGGTGGCGTAGTGGTTGAGTGCGGGACTGCGGCCCATTCGCTTGGCGGTTCAAATCCAGCAGCAGCGAGGCTGGGTAGCTCCCACGACCACCAGGGGGCAGTGATGCCAAAAAAAAGAAAGAAAAGAAAAGAAAACTTCAAGTCGATGTCTCTGATGAAGGCAGATGCAAAAACCCTCAGAACAAAGTGTTCTGAGAAGCCGATGGCAGGGTACGAGACATACGCTGCGACCACGTGAGATTGAATACGGGAATGCAGAGGGCTCACCATTAGAAAAGCAATCAGCATAATCTACCACAGCAATAAAACAAAGGGAAAGCACCACATGACTGTCCCCGAGGACACAGAAAAAGCATTTCATAAAATCCAACACCCTTCCTGACGAAAACTCTCACAGAACTAGAAACGCAGGGGGCATTCCTCCACATGACGAAGATCTTACATGGACAGCCAGTTGTCAGCATGGCTCTTCGTGGAGAAAGACGGAAGCTGGGAACAAGACTAGAGTGCCTGCCCTCGCCACTTACAGTCGGTATGAGACGTTTTTGCCAGAGCATTGAGCCTAAAAAAATCAGAGGTCTCTAGATGGGAAAAGGAGTGAAATCACCTCCATTTGCAGATATCACGATCCAGTATGCATAGAAGGTCTGAAGGCGTCTCCCAGAAAGTTGATAGAGCTGGTAGAATTTGGCAAAGTTGCGGTTTAAGGGCCAACCAACAACAATTAATGATCTGTCCAGTTCCTGATACATCATTATTCTTGAGTGTTGCGTGGTATCTCACTAAATCCACCAGTGATTTTCCTTTCTTCTGCTAATGCACATCGAGGTGGATTCCAATCTGTGTGTGCGTGTGCGTGTGTGTCTCAGCTCTTATTTCTCCATGTTACAGATGAAGTAGAATAATTTCTGAAACACATGGCAGTTCAATTTCCAACTTAATAAAAAACCTCTTTATTGGGAATTTCTCTAATCAACTTTTTTTTTTTTTTTGGTTTTTTGGTTTTGGGGGCATCACTGCCCTCAGGTGGTGGGAGTAGGAGGCCCAGTCTTTGCTCCTGTGGCGCTGGAATTGAACTTCCATCCCAGTGGGCCGCAGTCCCGCGCACAACCAGTACGCCACCGGGGATCAGCCAATCAACTTTTAAAGGAAGCACCATACTGCTGTCTAGCGGTTGCAGCATTTCAGTCCTACTGGCAATGGAGAGGGGTTCCCGTCTCCCCGCCCCCTCCCTGGCACTCGAATTCTGATTTTCTAAAGTTTGTCGGGTGATATACCTCACTGCTGCTTTGATTCACATCTCCCTCACTGTTAAGGATGCTCTCATAAAGATTGAGTCTTGAAAACCCAATAGGGCAGTTCGACCCGGTCCTAAAGTCAGGATTTCCTCTGTGGTAGTGGGTATACTGAATATGCCATTGTGTGAGTGAACCACAGTGTCCATCATCCATCCAATCATCCCTCAATGGGCACTGACTGTATCTCTTTGCTAGTGTGACTTAAGCTGCGATCATAACCTATCCCAGTCATGGCTGTTTCTCTGAGTGACACACCCATTACTAGCGTTGCTGCATGCTATTGCGAACTTCTGAAGGAAGTGTCCACGCCCCTTTCACGGGGATTACACCATGTCACAGTCCCACCAGCACTGTTTCAAGACTTCCTTCCAGTTTTCCAGCCTTTCCACCCTCACCACCATTTGTTGTTGTAACTGCACTACCAATGCTGGTGTGAATGTCTGTTGTTTTGACGTCACTACATGCTTACAGTGGTTTTTATCCCCAAAGCCTACATCCTTCTTGACAGAAACCGCATTGTATATTCCTGAAGAAACCCTTCAAGCTCCAAAGCTCCAACATTGCAATGACCACGGGCTCATGGTCACCTTTATGCAACATCCTGCCCTCTTGCATTTACCTCCCAGCTAGGTGGACCAACTTGTCCAAGTTTGCCCAGGACTTTCTGAGTTTGAGCACTGAACATCCAGCATCCTGGAACCCCTTTGGTCACAGGCAAACCAGAATGGTTGCTCACCCTGCTCCCACAACTCCAGCCTTACACAATGACTTCAGTCTCTGTCTCATCTAAAGTCGACCCACCCCCATCATCAACCAGCCCTCCAAAGCAATGCCTAACTGCATCTCTCACTGGTCCTACAGCTTAACCAACAAACAGCACCAGCACACTCTAATGGCTGCCCATGTGCCAAGCCCTAGGAGAGGCCCAGGAAGACCTGCGCATGACCCACTTTCTCCATGCCCAGCCTTGCTGTTGAGCTGAGCAATTTATCAATTGTCTTGAACAGGTTTGCTTCTTGGCCGAGTGGGAGAAGAGGACAGTGTTAAATAGGGGCACAAACCCAATAACTCCTCCCTCTTAACCAGTCCCTCCAGGACGGGGCAGTGCGACAGTGGGTTGATCTTTGTCCTCCATGGTGTCTGTGGCTCTGCTCTCAGGACCCAGAGTCAGCTGAAGAGTCCCCAGGTCTGGCCCACAAACCCCCAGGTTTCTGCACTCTTGCCCAGCCTGGGAAGTTGTTGCAGGAAGTGGCATGAGCAAAGGGGCTGCTCCCATGGTCAGCCTCCCTTCTCTACTCTCTGCCATGCGTGTCCATCAACACCGCCAAAAGAATCGGAAAGACAGCACAGGTTAAACCCATGGTGTGGGGCAGGGTCTACCTTGCCAAAGCCACCTTAGCCTCTGGCTGAGGGAGCCTACTCTTGGTCCTTAACTCACTGTGCTGAGAAATACCACGCAAAGCCATGCTTGTCAACCCCAGGGTCATGGCTCCCTGGCCTGTTCCCTTCAGGAGTAAGGCTGTATGTAATGCTACGTATGACCTAGGAGGGTGAGGAAACACACAAGTATTTCTCCTCTAACACCATCTTCTTTCCACACAGACATTAATTACAGAGGGTCCCAATCAACCAAGTCTAACTCACATGAGTTATTCCCACTCCTATGAATTTATGTTCCAGATCAGTCTCATACAACCCCCTTATATCCTTAGCAAAGGTTCAAAGAGGGAAATCATCTTAAAAGGGCCATTTCTACAGCATATGATGTTCTCTGAAGCAGCTCACAGGGCAGGGAAACCCACTAGATCAGAACAGCACCTGATAGGAAGACAGGCAGAGCCCTGTCAGGGCTGTGACACAGGCCCTGCTGCGCCCCGGGCAAAGGGATGGACCGCCTGCCCAACAGCATCCCACCACCATTATCATCTGCCTGCTCAGCCCTCGCAACACCCAGCAGCTGGAAAATGGGGTCCCAGCAAGATGCGAGGTGCGTGGCACACACAGAAGGTTGACCACGCACTAGGGCAGGCACCCCAATGGGGTGCCCAGCTAGGAACTCAACCTCCTCACTCACACGAAGCAGAAGTCCTGAGACTGACAGATCTGAAGACCCCAAAGCCCCACAGACCCAAGAATGTCTTTTTTTTGAGGGACCAGGCCATTTAAAGGGCCCACACAGGGTCAGATGAAAACTCAGGGAGAGGGAGGAATGAACAGGCAGGAGTGCACCCACCAGTCACCAGGGACAGCCCCCCAGCATCTGCCAGCAATGAAAACCTACAGACAGCACTACACCGAGCTGACAGAGCTTCTCTGGCACCAACATCTGGCCTCCATCTTTCTTTCTCCCTCCAGGTACCAGGGCCTTGCACAGAGAGCTCCTGAAGAAGAGACAGAGTTCGTGTGTGCAAGAGCCAGTCAGGTCCAAAGGCAGCACACCAGCGGGCACTGAAGCGCAGACTGTCGTGAAGGGCTGGGCATGTGAAGTCTCCAGGGTTCGACAGGGATGGGACAGACCCTTCAGAAACGGGAGCCACATGGAGCTGTCATCTCTCAGTGAGTCCTCGGAACACAGGCAGCCCAGGGTCCCTTTCAAATGCAGGGGCTGTGGCTGGGGACACAGACCCAGCCAGCAAGGTAGGAGGCTGAGGTCCAGAGCCAGGAGATGGCCAATGACAAGAAGGTACAAGATCCCAGCTGCCAACCCAATCTAAACAAATTCGCTGTCATTATGTGAATTCTGCCTCGCAGTGATCCCCTATAGGAAGAGTAGAACTGGCCGTGGGGCTTTCTAACACTGTAACTTGATATGGGAGTAGACAGCCTCATCTTTCTGCCTCTGGGCACAGCTGGTGGTTCCTCTGTGCCCCACACCTCCCTCCCAGTCAGGGTCAAGGGCACTTCTAGCAGCACACACTGGAGATGTTTGGGTTGGAAAGGATCAGGGTTGTGCAGTCCTCATACCAGCATAAAAACTTCCCTGAAAAACAAAATCCAGAAGGGGAAAAAAAAAAACCTCCCAACTCCCATTGCTCCGCTTTTCTGGCAAGGCTGTGAAGGTTGAAGAGGTCACGGGCCTCGAGTCTGGGGAGGCATGGGCATTGCTGCTGAAGCTCACATGTCAGGGAGAAGAGGGGAGAGAGAAGGCATGTGAGGGGCTGTTCCACAGCAGAGACAAAACTGAGGGCCACAGGGAAGCCACTTGGCGCCCACTTCCCCTTCTGACCTTTAATAAAGAGCCAGGGACTTTAAGGTTACCGATAGCCAAAATTCCTGAGAAGGGTGCAAAAAGTCTTAGCCTGAGCACCACAGCCTGGCTTCCTACTGAGGGAAGGGGGCCTCCATCACAGAGCTTGGGCTTCTGCCCTGGGCACAGCCTCCTGAAAGGGAAGCCCAGGCTGAGCACCCAACCTGGGTATCTGGGAGGTGCAGCAAGGGAAGGTTCGAACTGCTGACCTTGTGGCTAGTAGCTCCATGTGCCACCCACTACAGCACCAGAGTGGGGCTTCAAAAAGTGTGTGGAAAAAACAGAATTGAAAGATAATGGAGGCTGAGCCCCGGTGGCATAGTGGTTGTGCTCGGGACTGCGGCCCATTGGGATGGAGGTTCAATTCCAGCTCACAGGTGCAAAGGCTGGGCCTCCTACTCCCACCACCAGAGGGCAGTGATGCCTAAAAAAAAACTAAAAAAAAAAGATAATGGAATGTCCCACAAAGTTTTTAAAGCTCCCTCATATATAGTATGTGAGACCCAATGGCACCATGGTTTAGCATCGGCTACTAATTGAAAAGACAGCATTTCAAACCCACTAACTGTTCTGGGGAGCTATGCTTGTTTTTCTTTAATTATGACCTTGGTCAATGTGATACCTGAAGACCCAACGCCCATCTGAAGGCAACTGGACATCCCCTTACGGAAGGATCAAGGGGAGGAGACAGGTCAATCAGGGTGCATTACAGCACCATTGAAACATACAACCTTCCTCTCATTCCTTAATCCTTCCTCCCACCCCCCACCACCTCCACCTATCATGATCCCTATTCTACCTTACAAATCCGGCTAGACCAGAGGATTCTCACTGGTACAGATAAAAACTGGAAACACAGGGAATCCAGACAGATAAACCCCTCAGGGCCAATAATGAGAATAGCAATACCAGGAGGGGAGGGGAAAGGTGAGATAGAAAGGGGGAACTGTTCACAAACATCTACATATAATCCCCTCCCTGAGGAACAAACAACAGGAAATTGGGTCAAGGCAGAGACATCAGACAGTGTAAGACATGACAAAATAATAATAATTTATAAATTATCAAGGACTCAGGAGGGGGAAGGTGGGAAGGGAAGGGAAAAAATGAGGAGCTGATACCAAGGACTCAAGTAGAAAATGTTTTGAGAATAATGATGGCAACAAATGTACAAACGTGCTTGACACAATGGATGTGATGAGTGGTATGAGCCCCCAATAAAATTATTTTGAAAAGAAAAATGCAGATGACTTAGAAAACATACAACCCAAGCAAGAAAAATGGACAATGGAAGGGAACAGATCCTTCAGAGGACATTCAAGGTCAGTTAGTGTATTACATGATATTTCCCATCATAACCCACTCAAACCTACAAGGAGATGCCACTTCACCCCTAATTAGATGGCAAGGACCCCAAAACTGAAAACAGGAGATGGCGCCCCCCTGGTGATCCACAGGCCCTCTTCCATGACTAGTTCACAAGAAGGTCAGAGTGAAGTCCCAGGGAATCACCATGCCCATGGGAGCCCAAGGCAGACCTCTCAAACCTGGGCTAGTTTCTTACTGGGCGCCACAGTCTGAGAATCCCCTTACCTTACAGCCACATGTTGCTCAATTTCTTCTTGTCCAGGCATTCCCTGCAGACAAAGCACAATGCAAGACAGGGGAGAGGCACTGTCCCCAAGATCATCCAGCACAGAGCAACCCAGTCATTCCCTCCCGCCCCCAAGCACCCTTAAGGGGCAATGGGGACAGGGAGAACAGTGAGGAGGACAGTCCCATGAGCTCACAGCCCCACAACCAGCCCAGATACCAGAAAGAAGACATGTGAGAAAGCTCCAGGGTCTGGGAGGGACAAGATTGAACCCTCCAAACAGGGGGAATTAGCTTTCCACAATTCCTCTCCCTGTACTACCAATGTCTGGGACACGGCAGCCCACGGTCACTTTCGGATGCAGGGGACGAGACAGGCAGAGGAGGAGCCAGGGAGAGAGGCTTGGAGGAGAGCCGGAAGACCCACCCACTGAGACCAAACTGACCATCTAAAATGCCAGCAGCTGCAGGGTGAAGAGGATCCCCACCCCACCCCCACCCCAGGGGGCCAGTTCAGCCAGAATCCCAGGCCCCAGCCCCAGAACTTTGATTCAGTAGGTCTGTGATGGGAGGCATGCCCAAGAACATGCATCTCGTATTTTCTCCAGCCCCCAGGCCCCACCTAGGAGAATGTGGAGAGGCACCTCAGGAAGTGCAGATCCGGTGCCACCAGAGAGAAGGGGTGCTGGCTTATGGCAAACCAGCAAAGCCACCTATGGGCGTCCTTATTCTCCAAGAGTCTTCCACAGCCCAGCATGACCCAGGGGGGAAAGGAAGCATGAATATGTGGACACAGACAGTCCCTTGGGGGCCCAGGAATGCCCTGAATTTAAACCAGTCTCGATTTTCACCTACAGATTCTCAAAAGGGCAAGGAGCTTGCAAACCGCACGACTCAATGCTGGACACTCTCCTAGAAGGGGACAGGTGGCTTTGGAGACTTAAATGCCAGGAACCAGTGAATCCACAGCAGGTGTAAAAGCCACAGGACCTTTGGATTCCCTCAGGCATCCTGAGGGACAGTGTGGTGAGTAATGAGTTGGACTGCTAGCCACAAGGCCAGCAGTTCAAAACCACCAGCCTCTCTGTAGAGAGTAGCCATCTTAAAAAGCTGAGGAGCAGATTCCAAGGGTTCAAGTAGAAAGAAAATGTTTTGAGAATGATGAGGACAACAAATGTGCAAACGTGCCAGACGCAATGGATGGATGGATGGACTGTGATCAGAGTTGTACGTGCCCCCAAGAAAATGACTTCTAAAAAAGAGTCGCAGTCTTGGAAACCCACAGGGGCAGAATCTAGTGGAGAATAGGAGTGTAGTGAGGTCTGGGGCTCCATCAAGATAAGGCTACTTGCTCGCTGATGGAGACCCTATGCAGGGTCACTGTGAGAGCTGACATCTACTAGCGGGCAGTGGGCTGGGTCGCGCTCTGCGCTTGCAGAAGGGTCACAGGCAGAGGCGTTGATACGCCTCCGCTTCTCGTCATTTATAAAGTCCCCGCGAGCACTAGGGGCACTGTCCCGTAGGCGCTGGACTGTAAGCCACAAGGTCTCCGGTTCAAACCCACCAGTCACTCCTGGGAGAAAGAGTTCTGATAAAGATCTACAGCCCTGGGCTGAGCCCCGGTGGCGCCGTGATTGTGCGTGGGACTGGGGCCCACTGGGATGGAGGTTCGATTCCAGCTCCATGGAGCAAAAGCTGGGCCTCCAACTCCCACCACCTGAGGGCAGTGATGCCCCCCCCCCCCCAAAAAAAAAGATCTACAGCCCTGAAAACCTTTGACAGGGTCGCTATGGGTCCCAAGTGACTCGGCCACCGTGAGTTTTGTATTTGGGTGGGAAGTCTCAGGATGGCGTGCCTGGCTAAGGGCGTGCCAACGAATGGCGGTTGGGACGCCCCCGGAGGCGCCTGGGAAAACAGGCCTCGGGGTCTGTGTCCCAAAGGCCCCGGGACGCCACCGCAAACGCCCAGAGTCGTGGTGAGGCGAAGGCAACAAGCGGGTAAGAGGACCAGATCTTAAGCCCGACACCATTGATGGGGTGAGGGGTGGGGTGGGGATGGGGAGGTTCTTGCTTAACCATTTGGCCTATATGGAGCAACAGAAATTTTCCTAATACGTAAAAACGGCATTACACTATCTCGATTTTAAGTTTAAAGCTCCGCGGGACGGACGTTGTTACATTGTTCAAAGGCGGGACGTCTGGTCACGTGCCCCTCCCTAAAGCCCGGCTGCGGAGACAGGGAACCCCGAAGCGACAGGTGGGGAGGAAGCACTGGACGGAGGCGGCGGACTTCTGGCTGGCCGTCCTTCCAGAGCCTTCCCGGCGCCTCGGCTTCCCCGGCGGGGGCGGCGCAGGGCGCACCCCGCCCGGCTCTCACCCGGGGGCGCGAACTGACTCACGTGCGGAGCGGCGCGGGAGGGACAGGCTGTGGGAAGCCGGCGGGAGACGGAGCGGGAGGACCGACGTGGGACAGCGAGGACCGGGCCGAGCCCCCGGGAAGCCCCTCACCGGGGCGGCGAACCCAGAAATGCCGGGAGCAGCGGGGCCGCCGCCCGGACGCCCGCGGACGCGGTCCTGCGGCGCCCCCTGGCGGCCCGGCGCGGAGACGCGGACTCCGCTCCAGCCCAGCAGGTCGTCTGGCCGAACTGTGCTAGCCATGAGGTCGCAAGTTCGAAAACGTCCGCCACTCCACGGGACACGGGACGAGGCTCTCTCCTCCCGGACAGAGTCACCGTCCCGAATACCCATAAGGGGCAGTTTTATCCTGTTCTATAGCATCTGTGACGGTGAGGTGTTTTTTTTTGTTTTTTGTTTTTGGAGCTGTCTTGGAAGAAGTACAGCTCCTTAGAGGCGAGGATGGCCTCCCATGCTTTGAACATGCTGTCAGGGGAGACTCGTCCATAGAGAACGATATCACGTTTCATAAAGCAGCAAGGCGGTGAGAAAGAGGAAGGCCCTCCATGAGACAGTGTCTGCAATGGACTCAAATGTAACAGATGCGGGGGCTCTAGAGGGCTGAGCAGTGTTTTGTTCTGTCCTTGTGAGGAGGAACCGACTGAATGGCACTTATAAGCAACAATGTCATGTTGGCCAGTCTGTAGGCCTAGAAATAATTGGAGACGTTTGGATTACATACAGAAGTATGCGGAGGAAGGCTTATTGACATTCTGCGGCGTGCAGATGGCACAACCTGACCTGCTGAAAACGAGGAGAACTTGAAGCACTTTCTGACGAAGATCAAGGATTACGGCCTTCGACATGGGTAACAATTCAGCATAAAGAGAAAAAAATTCTCACCACGGGACCAATAGGTAAGATCATGATAAACAGAGAGAAGATTGAAGTTGTCGAGGATCTGGTCTTGCTTGAGTTCACGATCGATGCTCATGGGAGCAGCAGTCAAGCGATCAGACCAGGCATTGCATTGAAGCAATCTGCTGCACAAGACCTCTCCAACGTATTGAAAAGCAAGGACTAAGGTGCATTTTTCAGTTCTCATATGTATGTGAAATTTGGACATTAAATTTAAAAAAACAAGAGAAAATGATGCATTTGAACGATGGTGCTGACAAAAAATGTTGTTGTTGTTGTTGTTGTTGTTTTGGCATCGCTGCTCTCCAGTGGTGGGAATAGGAGGCCCAGCCCCACTGCTGGAATTGAACCTCCGTTCCAGTGGGCCACAGTCCCGCACACAACCACTACGCCACCGGGGCTCAGCCCCAAAGAATATTGAATGTACCATGGACTGCCCAAAGAACAAACAGATCTGTCTTGGAAGTATAGCCAGAATGCTCCTGAGAGACAAGAGTGGTGAGACTCTTTCTCAGACATATTGGACATGGTGTCAGGAGAGACCAGTCCCTGGGGAAGGACATCAGGCTTGGTAAAGTGGAGAAGCAGGGAAAAGAGGAAGGCCCTGGTTGAATTGGATTGTAGTGGCTGCAACAAGGGGCTCACATATAAGAACAATTGTGAGGATGACATGGGACCCTTCTGTTGTACCTAGGGTCACTCTGAGGCAGAACCAACGCAACGTCACCTAACATCAAAAACCACCACCTCCGTGCTCATGCAAGCATCCGTCTATTCACCCATCCACCCACCCATCTACACATCCAACTCACCTCCCGTAATTCTACGCTCCCATTCATTCACTTATGCAGAAAACACCACTTCATACCAGGATGAGCGCTTAGCAACATATCTACTTCCTAGTAGGCACAAGACTAAGCAACAGGAGAATCCGCGTCTAGCTTCATTGATATATTTTCACCACTCTCTCTGAGAAATAAGAGCTAGGAGTGGAGTACCTCCTCTGGACCTGAGCTTCCTGTGTGGTGAGCGAGCCTCCTGGGTCCAGGTGACAGCTATACCATCCGGAGAGCAGCAACAGGCCCAGGAGCCAGAGCACAGACTTCCCAACCCACAGAGCAAGAATAGCAGAGTGCGTTGGGACAGGATACTGGCTTGCAGAGTGAGGTGTTTCTAGGCATTTGATTGGAGGCGTCAGGCTGCTGACCCAGGACACTTGAGCTGCATGCCTTCTGGCTGAGGCTTCCAGCGGTGGGTTTGCCTCGCTGAGCATTTATGAGATGATCTGAAAGAACTGTGCACAAGTGTCCAGATAAGCAACTCTCCGAGCATTTCTTACCGCCATTACTACCTGTTGACTTCCTTAATAAACCCTTTCAACATGAGAAACAAGATACATAAATATGGGGCTGAGCCCTGGTGACGCAGTGGTTGTGTGAGAGACTGTGGCCTACAGGACTGGCAGTTCAAATCCAGCAGCAGCTCTCCAAGAGCAAGGCTGGGCCTCCTATTCCCATCAGATGGCAGTGATGACCCCCAAAAATATATAAATATGTTCACCCCTTCAGTCTGTACACCAGGACATTTTCCTGAGGAAAATGTTACCTCCAAGGGGATTGGGACACTTTTAGAAAGCATTTGGGTGTGCTGGAAAGATCCCCTCCCTGGTTTTGGTGTTACTTATTCTGAAGGCGTCTCTTGGACACTGATGTGTTGTTATTCAAAGAGCAACCTTCCTTGCAAGGGGTCATGGCTGTGCTTCTGTGGCTTGTCTCCCTTGGAGGCCAGTGACACCCCCCCCCCCATCGGTTCAGTTCACGCCCATGTCCATGGCACCTGGTGTAGAAGCCGAGCAGTTGAACAAGTATTCTGTCCATGGATTTCTGTGTGCTGTTACCAGACTCAAATGTTGTTCAAATCTCCTGAAACGGGGACATGGGCAGGAGATGAGACTGGAGAGATGTGTGTGTTGGGGAGGGGGGGTACACAAATTCTTTGCTAAACTTCAACTGTGAAGTAAACAGAATTGTGGGCCTAGAGAGTCTCCCCAGGCTGCCTTGACCAAGTACAACAAACAAGTGACATGAAATAAATGTACTGTCTCACAGTTCTAGAGGCTGGAAGTTCAAAACCAAAGCATCAGCAGGACCATGCTCTCTGGACAGAGACTAGCTGTACATGGTGGTTCTCAACCTGTGGGCCACGACCCCTTGGGGGGCCGAACCATCTTTCACAGGGGTCGCCTAACACCATTGGAAAACACATAAATATTTCACAATGTATCATTGCATGTTATTTTGTGATTAATCACTATGCTTTACTTATGTATAATTATGTTAATTTTGTAACAATGAAATTACACCCTTCCTATCAGATATCTACATGATAATTCATAACAGTAACAAAATGACAGTGAGGAAGTAGCAATAACTTTATGGTTGGGGGTCACCGCCATCTGAGGAACTGTATGAACAGGAACGGGTCGCTGCATTAGGAAGGTTGAGAACCGCTGCTCTAGAGGGAAGAGTCTTCCTGGCCTCTCCCTAGTTTCTGGTGGCTCCTGCGATTCTTGGCGTTCCTTGATGTACGGATGCCTCTTCTCCGGACCTGTTTTCACGTGGCCTTTCTCCCTCTCTCTGTGCCTGCTCTCCTCCTTTTATAAAGACATCAGTTCTCCTACACTACGACCCGCCCTGCTCCGCCACCACCTCATGGTAACAGGTAGCCTCTTCATAAACCCAATTTCCAAACAAGGTCACCTTCATAGGTGGGAGGAGTTAGAACTTTGACATGCCTTTCTGTGGGGATGCCCTTCAACCCGTAAGAAGCCATCACAAGAAAGGGGTGCTGTCGAGGGAGTTCTCCAAAGAGCCTGGGGAAGACGTCCAGGAGTCAAGAGGGCACCGCCATCTGGTCACTGAGCCTGTCCCTGTGCAACTCCCTGCTACCCCGTCTGTTCGGATCTGGGAGCGACTTGGGCTGTGAGGGAGAAGAGGATGGGCAGAAACCTTCAGGGGCAGAGACAGCTGGTCCGTGGAGAGAGAAGGCGCCCATGCCCGCCCTCGCAGAGGACAGCCCCTGCTCTTTGCTCCCAGCTGGTGAAGAAGAGCTTGTTTTACCCTGGACCGTATCCTGGAGACTCAGTGAAGACATGAGCTGACACTGGGCCTTTTAACTTACTGACTGGGGTGTGTGCCCCCCACCTTTAGTGGTTGCAAAGTTTCCCCTGCCTCCGAAGAATCCGAAAATTCACGAGGCCAGCCCGATCGTTTCTGTATGGTTGGGTGCCATCGATGTCATTCCCACACCTGGCAATTCAATATGATAGGCGAGAGTAGAAGTAGGCCCTGGAGCTTCCGGGGCTGGAATCTTCACAGGAGCAGAGGTCCACATCTTCGCTCCTGGCAGACTCAAGCACGTTCAGTGAGCCATCAAGCGCTTCACCATCACACTTCTCTAGGGGGAGGGGAGAGAGGTGTCTGCTTAGCATGTCTTCAGAGCAAGGGATGAGAAGGTTCCCCCGCCAGCGGGTCCAGATACATCACTCACGCAATGCTCGGCTCACTGCCGCTGACTCAGTCCCGACTCATCGCAGCCCTATCGTGAAGGGTACAACTCCCCCTGTGGGTTTTAGAGATGTTAAGAGTCGAAAGGCTCTATCGCTTCTCGGTCTTTTGGCAAAGATCAAGAATTGAAAGGCTCATCTTTCTTTCCTGGAGCAGCTGGCGGGGCTCAAACCTCAGACCTGGTCGTTGGCAGCTCGTGGTTAGCCCTCTACAGCCCCAGGTCTCTTGGATACGCAACTAGGATTCCTGATCTCAAACCCAGAGTGCCTTTATGGGACACACCCTCTTTGACACTGATGCGTTGTTATATTAGACTATCAGCTTGGTTGGGTTTCTCTCATTGGTCTCTATGTCCTAGTAATAATTTAAAATGCAATGAAACACGCAGTTGTTAGAAAACTTGCCAATGATCTGTACGGAGGAATTCACTTGCTGAACTACTGGACACTTGTCTGGGGAGCTATTTGAGGAACTATTTCCCCCCAGCCCCCATTCCTTTCTGATTTCCTGCAAGATCACCTGCAGACCCCTGGTGGACAGACTCACTTCTGCTGCTTTTTTTTTTTTTGGGGGGGGGGCATCACTGCTTTCTGGTGGTGGGAGTAGGAGGCCCAGCCCCACTGCTGGAATTGAACCTCCATCCTAGTGGGCCGCAGTCCCACACACAACCACTACGCCACCGGGGCTCAGCCCACTTCTGCTTCTATGGTCCTCACTGCTACAAGGTCAGGCAGAGGGAAGTTCTCTGCTATCAAGCACTGAGAGAATGACAACAGGAATGATAGAAGGTTCACCGACTCAACAGGGGATTGCCCCCTATTTTTGCTACGACTCTTCTGTCTTGGTGACCAGTGGCCAAGGTAGCCTCTGGCAGGTGGCCATTTCTTCCCCTAGACACAGCAGTGCTCAACCTGTAGATTGTGACCCCTTTGGGGGTTCAACGACCCTTTCACAGGGGTGGCCCGATTCATCACAGTAGCAAAATGACAGCTATGAAGTAGCAATGAAAACAATTTTATCGTTAAGGGGTCACCACCCCAGGAGGAACTATATGAAAGGGTGGTGGCCTTAGGAAGGTTGACAGCCACTGCGCCTAGAGCCTCCACAAGCCCTGACAGAGCCATGGTCCTGGCAGACCGAATCACCAACCCACTCCTGCCCAGATCTCAGTGGGAAGAAATTGATCCCCAACATATCCCCTTCAGTAAAAAAGAAAAGCAAAGAAAATGCACGTGAGGCCCAAAGCTGTCCTGGTGGGGAGTTCTGGGGAATGTACTGTTTTAAGCTTTACCCTCAGGCACCAGGCCCCTTCCTTGAGAACTCGCCCAGCAGGCGAGAAAGAGGAAGGGAAGAGGAAGGCAGTCTCGGGGCGCCCCAGGGGGCTGAAGTGCAATGAGTTCTCTATAGAGTTATTGCCAAGAGATGTTTGATTTCCATCTGCCCAACGTTCAAGTCAGTCCACCTCTCTCTCCCCAGCAGTGGGTACCGATGGTACTCGCAGGGCAGGAGAATACACGAACGAGCCCTTATCCTCTAAGGCCCCTGGCCCAAGGTGATTTCCACCTGGCTTGGTTTAGGATACTTAGGTCTGCATTCCTAGATGAGCTGGCCTGGAATCGACTTTTATTAACCTGGTCTACTTTAAGGATCAGGGTTATTACGTGAACTGGTGAGTGCTCCCTCTTTTTCTAGGACTTGGGAGACTCTCCGAGACTCTCTGTTCTTTAAAGACTGAGTAGAATTCAGCTCTAAACTCACCTGAGGATGGCCTTTTCTTTGTGGAAAGGTTGCTCACTGTGGAGTGAACGGCTTTCTAATGTGACAGGATGATCCATATGGTCTCTTTCCTTAAGACAATTTCCCCCAATATCTCAAGGATGTATTTGTTTTGCCCGAGTTGTATATGTTATGGACAAAAAGCCTTTTACTCTGTATTCCTGCTCACGCCTGGAATTCTCTGGCTATGTATATATCCACGAGACTGCTCACTTTCTGCCATTTAAGTTTCTACTGGTTATTCCTTTTACTTCATTGGTAAAGCCACTGAAGATTTTCTGGAAGGATGGATGAACATGTCGTTGTGAAAAGGATGGATATTTGAGTGGATGAGAGAATAGGTAGCCTGACGGAAGAATGAATGGATGGTTAGGTGGATGAGGGAACTGATGCTTTGTAAATGTTGTCTCTGCCAATAGATACAATGATGGGAGCCAGGATGGATGAATACTTGGATGGATGGATGCTTGTTATGAGTTATTGGGTTCATGGTGACGCACAGTGAGCCCATAGAACAGAATAGTGCTAACCCAAATGGTTTCCAAGAATGTAATCTTTATTGAGGCTGGCTGCCACATGGTCCTCCTGCAGAGAGGAGGTCTCTTGCCCCAGCAATCCACCTATGGCCAATGGCCTCGAGCCTACCCCCACACCATCAGGGCTTCCAGGTCGTCAGTGCTGATAGGTGCCTTCCGGTCAGCCCACCTCTTAGCTACCCTGTGTACAAGAGAAGGAAGCACTGCCTGGACCTGTAGCCGTGGCTTCATTCCACTCCCTTGAGGGTCTTCTTCATTTTCAGTGAGACTCTACTTTCCCAAGCATGATGTCCTTCTCTCAGCGCTGTCC
>PVJH01030648.1:0-24950 GCA_004026705.1 Nesogale talazaci
TCTTACAGAATTTTTTACGGTCCTTAGAGTATTCTTCGGCTAGGTCGGCCCGGAGTGGGTGTTCAGGCTGGGGGTCGTTGACCAGGGCTATGAGGGACTGGATGACTTGGTCAGTTTTGGTGGCTGGCTTCCAGTTTTCAGCGCTAATGACGGGCAGGCAGACCTGCCCTTTCTCGTCGATGTTCGGGTGGTAGATCTTTGTTTCAAAGGTGATCTTCGGTGGTTTGACGGGGTACTCTGCTGGAAAGTTGATTTCAATTCTGAAGGCCCCCTTATCATAGGGAGGGTTGTCAGGAACAATAAGCCCTTGCCAAGTCAATAAATTAGCTTCATCAACCTGGATGTTACGGAAGTTTTTCATTCCACATTTGCGGATTTCTTCAAGCTCCTTCATCAACCTCCTGCTGGCCGCCATCTTGGATCTGGTGCTGCTGCCGTCCCAGCTGCTTTCAGCTATTCATCATCTGACCTCCTATTCTTGGTTTCATCAGTCTCCCTAGCCCATGAGCCAGCAGCCTGCTGTCTGACTCCTATCTTGGGATCGTTAATGCCTATAGCCATATGGATTAGAAGACGTTTCCTGCCTGATGTACTCACTGGAGACTTGCTAGTCTCTACAACGATGTGAGCCCTATCCTTGAATAATTCTCTAAGTATGTAAATATATATGTAAAATTTATTTCTATGAAATTATAAAAAACCTTTATTTAACAAAAATAGCAAAACATGAAGCTACTGATTCTCGACATACCCACCATTTAGGTCTATGCACTTCTTACAATAGTGTTTCCATTTCTAAAAAAAATTTCCTTAATAATTCAATTCTCTTTGATTCACATCTAGCCAGCAGTTTCGGCATCCTCAATGGATTCAAGTCATGCTCTTTTGAAAGGTATTTTGAGTTTGAGGAATAAAAAGAAATCTGAAGGGGAAATATCAGGACTGTTTTAATAATGGAAAAAGTGAATTCCTATGTACTGCCTTCTTGACATTTTTCTCACCAGTCCAAGTTGCTATTTTTTTAAAACTCTTTCTTATAAGCTTCCATGGTTGAACTGTGTTCTTCAGAAAATGTTAAAAGAACTAGCACTTTGGAATTTCCCATAACAGTCCCCAAAACCTTCTGAGATGACCTCTGTCTTCAATTCAAGTAGTCCAGCAGACCCCTGAAGCCATTGTTTTGATTAATTGCTTTTTAAGAAATCCTAATAAGGCAAATGTTTCACAGAAAAATACTTGTCTGCAGCTATCTTCCAATTTCAGATATATGTTTAAGCAAGTTTTGTTTGGAATAAATTCATGGTGTGTGAGCTTTAAGACTAGTAACAGTACATTTTGACTACCCTTATTGATAGGTCATTGATATTTCTTCTCAATAAGACCAAGTCTAAGATACCTGGAATATTTGAGATGGCTAATATGAATTGAAAGAAATCTACTGACATAGTGGCTTAAGCTTTGTGTTGCTAATCATTAGAAGAATGAAGCCATCTGTCCACTCCCAGATTCACAGTCTCTGAAACACAATAGAGTATTTGTAATGGGGTCTCTAGGATTCCTGTGAGTTCGAAATGGCTCGAAGGTATGGATAGAGAATGAATGGAGAGAACTCATAGGAGACAGGGTAGAGTAAGTAATAGGCTAGATTCTGAAGGACCTCACAAGGCATTGTGAACAACTTACTTATCTGAGGATGTGCTCAATATTTGGCCAAGACATACTGGATTTGAAAGTGAATCCTGTAACTGCTGTGGTGAAAAGTGACTGATGGGTTTAAGGGAAGATCAAGGAGGTAGTTGAAAGATATTGCTATGCCCAGGATGAAATGAATGAAGACTTGCACAAGGAAGTTGATAGTGACTGTGGGAGAAGATATGGATGAGCTCAGAAGACAGAGTCAGTGGTTGTTGATGAACTGGCAAGAGGACACGACCAAGAAAAAGCTCAATGTCAAGTTTTATGGGATGAGCAACAAAAAGATTGGAAATGCCGGTATCCACAAGACTGTAGATGAACAAGACTGTAGAGAGAACAGCTCTTTAGGTATTGGAGGTCTTGTTCTCAGCCTTGGTAAGTATGAGCTACCTTTAAGGGACCTTAATTGTCACAAGATGCAACGTAAATGATTTATACCTTCACAGTGTTGTTGAATATAAAACAGCCTTTCAAACATACAAACAAAATAATAAATATTAAATTGTGTTCTGGAGATCGGAAGAAGTATTTGAAAGCTCATTTCTTCATCTTTATATTAAGCAGAGGGAATTCCAGGGGAATAAAAATAATTTTATGAAAGGTAAAGTAATATATGACTAGCTGCTACTGTGTTGGACAGGAAAGCTCTTAAAACTGAGCATTACCTACTTAAATAGCAAAAAATCACTAATTATGTGATCATGACAAGGGAAAGAGTAAAACCGAAACAACTCATTATCCATGTCTGAATGAATAAAGAGACTGGATTAAGCACTTACAAAATGGACAAAGCAGCTGATCCCTTCATGCTTAATTCTCCCCCTACCTTTTTTATTTTTTTTGATCAAATATTCTACAAAGAATAACACATTCTCAGGGCTGAGCCCTGGTGGCGTAGTAGTTGAGTGCGGGACTGCGGCCCATTGGCTTGGCAGTTCAAATCCAGCAGCTGCTCTCCAGGAGCAAGGCTGGGTAGCTCCGATGACTACCAGAGGGCAGTGATGCCCCCCCACAAATAACACATTCTCATTATTTAATGTAATATATTATGGGTCTGCAAAGTAATTATATTCATTTCTTACTTTCTTATGAAAAGATATGCTAATTATCTCAGTTAAAGGTGTTTATTTATAAGGTTTTTGCCATCAACATGGTGAATACAGACATGCCTAGTTATGAGTTTGGCTTAGGAATGACTTTCCCAGAGGTACTTTCAAATATTCAATTACTATTATTTTCCAATATAAAAAACAAAACCAAAGTACATGTATGCACTCCGTGTTTGTCTGGGTAGACTAGAGAAGTGAAATTCATAGGCACACATATAGATATAGGGGTAAGGTTTATATACAAGAGGAATGGGACATTAGGAAAGCATCCCAGCCCAGTCTAGTTCAAAGTCATAAGTCTATTAGTCCATGTGCCCAATACCAGTCTACGAAGTCTCCTTCTGACCCATGAAGTCACAGGCCAGTGGGTGCAGAATCCTGGTGCTGGCAGGGGCTTCCCCAGGGCTCCTGACTTCCAGGGCTCAGGGTCCATCAACAGCTTGCAGTGGTGGTAGAAACAACTCAGCACAGGCAGGGATCTCCATGTGGCTTCTCCAGCTTCAGAGGTCTGGTTCCATCAGGGTAAGGCCATGTGGCTTCTCCTCCAACTCCTCCAGCTCTTTGGGCGCTGCCGTCTTGTCTTGTCTGTAGTTTGTTGTCTCGGAGACTGACTTCCAACAACTGGGGAGATTCGCCTCTCATCTCCACAAGGGAAATAACCCGAGATTTCCCAGAAGTCTCAGGAGAAAGCCAGGCCTACACTGAGGCCTCATTGGCTACTCAATAGCTATCTCCAGATTAACAGGCTAGACTCCATCCCTACATCTCAATCATGAAATTGACATAAGCACATGACTGCCACACATCTTTTATAAGGTTGACTTTGTTATTACCCTTAAATATCCTGACTTTTATGTTTATAAAAATATCCAAACAAACATAAAAAATAGCCTCCATTAATGGTAAAATTTAAAAGGAAATCCTTACTTGAGCTTAATGACCACCTACCCAGTGCTCACAGATGACTAGGGGCTGCATGTTTGAATGTGCGAATGTCCATTCTTCTTCTTATCAGAGAGGTTTTACTGGATGGTGCTGGGCTAGAGTTGATCTGTCCTATGATGAAAATGTTTTGCAATGCTTCTCTAAAATCCTTATCTCTATATGAATTTAATTCTCCAGATTTTCCTTTGAATAATTGCCATTCTAAAAAGAGAAATGGAAACAACTTGCCTAGGTATGCAACTAAATAAAAACTGTGAGAAGATGACAAAAAATAATTTTTTTCTGCGTGGGAGTGAAATTTAACTCAGATGGTGTTGTCACAGTAGACAAAGCTGTGGATCAAGGCTAACAAGTGTCTGAAATAATTTAAGTCTTAGTCTTTGAATAAATAACCATTCGTTAAGGAGTTTATTTATAGGATTAGAAACACACCATTTAAAATTCAGATTAACTAGAAAAATTTTTGCACTACTTTGGATTTATTTATGTGACATTTTACAAAGCTTGCAATAATATCTAACACTGGATATTCATTCTCAGATGTATTGGTTTCATTTTTCTATTTCTGGGAATTTAAATGGCACCTGCATTAACCACATTCTGATACCATGGGGGGTAACTTTCTAAGGACTAACTTATCCCATTTGCACTCCAGGATCTGAACTAATAATATGAATGGCAGCCAGCCAGCCAAACTCCTGTATTAGTTTAAAATGTCTCTTGCTTACTAAGCAAAATAGCAAGACCCCTGACACTAGAGTTTATTGAATTTAATCTCCTCGGCCTCTCTCTCTAACTGGGGAAAGCACTTACAATAATGAATAACTCTGTTGACACCCACTTAATACTTCTGATTTATATTAATTAGTTTTCAAAAATAATAGTATTTGTGGCTTCCAGTACCACACACAAATTTTAATCACAACACTCAAAATGAATCGTGTGTGAACTTGGATTTATTTTCAGTGAACTTTCCATGAACTTCATTGTGATGAGGTTGTTGCAGCAAGAAGCTATGTTTTTCACATTTGGTTCAGAAACAACTCCTTTTCTTTAGAATCATTACAGGAACTTGGATTTAGAATTCTTTTCTGAGGATTTTAATATGTGTTTGCAAACAGATTCCCATTATGAAGAATAAAGAATGGATGACAAATACTATAATTTATTTTTTGTTGTGTGAATGAAAATATGGCCTCCATTGTTTTCCTAGAGTTAAGAAATCTCTTATCTGTTTTAATATTGATTTATGAATTAAACAAATGTATTTTTGAAAATGAAACTAAAACAAGTGTGTGTGCAGGTACCAGAAGCAAAATATTTGATTGAATGGTTAGTGGCCTTACTTTGTCAATTGCAAAGCAAAACAAAAACTGCCGCCACAGAATCCTTGTAAAAAACTTAAACAAAAATCCCATTCTGGTTGTGTGCTTAATATTTAATAAATAATAATAAGTATGGAAGGGAAGGTTAGGGTAAACATGGAGTCAACATCAATGGGTACAAACTCACTGCTTCCATGACGTCGATGCTCACTGAGAGAAAGCAGATAGGACAGGGTAGGGTAGAATTGCCCCTGTAACTTTCAGACACTCTAACTCTTCACAGGACTAGATAGCCCCATCTTTCCTTGCTACACAGGGGACACGAAGGAAGAGCACATTCCAAAGTTGATTGTGGTGATGACTACACAACTCTTCTCAATATGATGAAACTGTTGAATTGAGTAACATACTAATTATAGCTAAATATGACTAATTTTAATATAATATTCTCTAGACTATAATAGAAGTAAGTAGTTGATCCAGCATTTCTTTAACTTGGAATTTTTTTCCATACCACTGACACCCACTCAGCAAATTTGAAAAAGAAAATGGATGTGTTAAGCCCTCGCTCCACCATGTGTAAAAATGGGATGATGGTCTCTCCTCCATTGCTATCTTTGGATAATTTATAAATTCTGACTTAGAAATACATAAATGTGAGACTTCCAGAAAGATGGCGAATGAGTAACACAGACCACAGGGACTCGGCAGAAATCAGCCCAGGAGAGGTACTAAGAGAGAAATTCAACCAACACTGCTGGATCACAGGATGGACATCATAGAGATAAGTAGGCACAGATCCACAAGGTTTTGAAGGACTTTTGTCTTACCACAGTGTAGGTATGTTAGGGTTGCCTCTGTCTCCACTGGAGCCACAGCCAGGATCAATTGGAGCTGGCCGCAGGGGCTTTACCTCAACAGAACCACCTCTTGCTGCCAGCACAGGGCAGAGATTAAACCCTTGCATCCCCAAGGTTGGGCATCGAGGCTCAGCTATATAGTTAGTTTGGGTTCCCGCTCTCCTCTTTATCCCCCCACAGTTCCAGCAGGCTTAGTTCCTTGGTGTTTTTTACCAAGACCTCTTGGTCTTTTCCATTTTGGCTCTCATGCCATTGTGGACCTCCAGAGACTACTCCCCTTAGCCCAGAGTAATTACACTCGCTACACTCAACTGGGAGACCTCACCCTGTGCAGTATAGCCGGAGGCTAGAGAATTCCACTCACCCTCCACCAGGGGATATTTTGCCCAATTTCTTACAGGGGAATTCTAGCCTATGTGGCTGGGAGACCTCTTATCTGTCCTCTGTAGTTCCACATGACTGAGGGAAATTCCTCCTGTCTGCCTTAGTGCCTCACACTGCCCAACGCAGTCCAACTAACACTAGTTAAAGTTCCATGCTGCTGCTAGCAAAAAGCAAGCAATCGCTCATAATGATTTCCAAATAAAAATATGCCCAGACCTATCAGCGGATACTGAAGAAGAGGAGAAAGTAGAGCAATAGATTTCAAAAATTGAAGAAAAATAACACCCAACCTCCATAGTGATCTACTTGATCAGGGGAATTCTGCCCACCATTCACGATTCTCTACACAAAAGCAGTAACCCACCAGCCTTCTGGGGCACTCCCCTTGCAGCAGGCACCCCTGCACATCCCCTGCAGTGCCCCAAGCTGTCCTGAGCTACACCATCACTGCTTCTAGTGAGATCATGCAGCACAGCACCATCTTTGTGGGTTCACAAAAATTCAACCAGTCACCCATGAGAGGAACATCCAACTTGCCAAACTGCTGGCAGACTTAACCAAATAAGGGAGGGAACAAATTTCAATAGTAAGAGTGAGGGATGAAAGAGGGGACTTTACAACTGAAATCAAAGGATAATTATATAGTACTATGAAGAACTGTACTCCAAGGAATTCAACAAATTGGAAGACATGGAGAAATTCTTGGAAAAACAGTCTCTCCCTAGATTACCCATGATGAATGTCAAGAATCTCAACAGACTCGTAGCAATAGAAGAAATAGACAAGGCTATCAAAGATTACAAACAAAAAAATCCCTGGACCAGGTGGCTTTACAGAAGAATTCTACCAAGCACTCAGGGAAGAACTAACACCAATCCTACACAAACTCTTTCAAAACATAGAAAAATATGGCAAACTCCTGAACTCCTTCTATGACGCTATTATACCACTGATACCAAAATCAGGCAAGGATCCCACAAGAATAGAGAACTACAGACCAAAATCCTTAATGAACTTTGATGCAAAAATCCTTAATAAAATACTGGTCAATAGAACACAAAAGCATGTAAAACAAATAATTCACCATGACCAAGTGGGGTTCATATCCAGGATGCAGGGCTAGTTCAACATGCTAAAGACCATTAGTATCATTTGCTACATTGACGTGAAAAACTATAAGAACCACATAATATGGATAGATGTAGAAAACACATTCAACAACATCCAACACCAGTTCCTGTTTAAGACAATCGAGAAGACAGGAATAGAAGGAAAATTCTAAGACAAAGCAAGCTACATATAAAAAAATCAACAGCCAACGTCGTGGTCAATGAGAAAATGTGAACACAATCCCACTGAAAAAGGGAACCAGACAAGGATGCCCCTTATCCCCACTCTTATTTAACATCATACTGAAGGTTTTGGCTAACAGCACAAGGTAAATAAAAGTCATCAAAAGCATTTGCCTGGGGGGCTGAGCCCCGGTGGTGTAGTGGTTGTGTGCGGGACTGCGGCCCACTGGGACAGAGGTTCAATTCCAGCAGTGGGGCTGGACCTCCTACTCCCATCACCGGAAAGCAGTGATTGCCCCCCCCCCCAAAAAAAAAAGAACAAAAAAGCATTTGCCTGGGGAAGGAAAAGGTGAAACTATCTTTAATTGCAGATAATATGATTTTTTATATGGAAAATCTCAAAAGTTCCACAAGGGAAGTACTGGAAGCAATAGAGGAGTATGAGAGAGTGGCAGGATACAAGATTAACAATCAGAAGTCTATCAGACTGCTATACACATCGAATAAGAAGAGGAAATAAAAAAGGTGGTATCCTTCATAATAGCCAAGCACAAATTGAAATGTCTCAGGATATAACTGACTAAAAGAACAAAAGATCTATATGGGGAAAATTAAGAACACTATTACAAGAAACCAAGAATAACCTCAACAAATGGAAGAATATCCCATGCTTTTGGATCAGAAGATTCATTATAGTAAAGATGTCAGTTCTACCCAAAGCACTATTTGGGTCTAATACAATTCTGATACAATTACGCTCATCTGTCTTCAAAGAAATGAAAAAAAAAAGATTATCAAATACATATGGAGAGGGAAGAAGCCCAAAGTTAGCAGAGAACTCCCCAAAAGGAAGGACACAATGGGAGGGATTGCTTTACCTACATTTAGTACATATTATACAATCACAGAGGTCGAAACCACATGGTATTGGTATGATAGCTACTCAGACCAGAAGAAGAGAACTTAAAACCCAGAAATAAAATCATCAGCATTTAGGCAATTCATCTTTGATAAAGGCCCAAAAAATATCAAATGGGAAGCAGATGCCCTTTTCAACAAGTGGTGCTGGAAAAAATGGATATCTACCTGTAGAAAAATGAAGCAAGACCCTTACTTCACTTCATGCACAAGAATAAACTACAGATCTTGAAGTAAACCCCCAAACTGTTAGGGTCATTAATGAGGGAATTTGGGACCAACCTGAGAACTTTGGCACAAGGAATACAAAGGCTATCAGAAATAAGGAAGGACCCAAACACAGAGAAGACCCAAATTGACAAATGGGATATACTGAAGATAAAACACCTGTGTACATTAAAAGAATTCACCAAGAGAGTAAGAAGAGAGCCCATGGACTGAGAATACATCTTTAGCAATGGCACATCAAACAAAGGCCTTATGACTAAAATGTACAATAATCTGATGACTTTTAAAAAGAATAAAACTAACTGCCCACTGAGGAGGTGGGTAAAGGACCTGAACAGAAGCTTTACAGATGCAGAAGTCTGAATGGCCAATAAACATATGAGAAAATGTTCTCGATCATTAGCCATAAGAGAAATGCAAATCAAAACAATAATGAGATAACACCTAACACCCTCAAAAACAGCCCAATTAAAAAAATCAGAAAGCAACAGATTTTGGAGGGGCTGTGGGGAGACAGGAACTCTTATCGACTGCTAGTGGACCTGTACAACTACTACAGAAATCAATTTGATGATATCTAAAACAGATGGGCATTGAGTTATATCATATGACCCAGGAATCCCCCTATTGGGTGTATACCCAGAAGAGGCAAGAAACAAACCACAGCCAGACATCTGTGCTAGAATGTTCATGGCAGCATAGTTCACAATTGCAAGGAGTTGGAAATAACCCAAATTTCCATGAACTGATGAATGGATTGCAAAGCTGTGGTGGATACATACAATGAGGTACTATGCACTATTGAAAAGTAGTAATGAATGCTTGAAGCATATTGCTGCATGAGAAGAACTGGAGGAAATTATGCTAAGTGAAGTATGCCAAGGGAAAAAGGACAAGTACAACATGAGTCTGCTGAGGTAAGCTTAAAAAATGCAAAAGGGGCATAGGGAAATAGCTACTGTATACAGAATTTCCTGTGGGGAGGGCTAGGAAGTATAGAAGGGGCCAGACCAAACCGAGGGCTACATATGGTAGCCAACTGAGGGGGGTGGGGTGGAGATGGTGGTGTGTAGAGGGCGAATGCAATACTAACTCACCCAAGGAGAACATATTGTTTATATCTCCATAGGGAAAGAAGCACCGAACTTCAACCTGGTGTTCCAGGATGTCAATGCAGCATGATGACATGGACTGGAGGGTCAATGGAGGGGTATGAGGGCCCAGCCCCAAACCAAACTATGTGGACAGCTGCCTTTACACCCAGAGGAGTTTGCTTTAGGAGACAGCAGTGAAGTTGCAGCTCAGAGAAAAGGGCATGCCTGGCCAGAGCAAATGAGAACAGATGAAGGGGGAGGGAAAGAGATTGGAATGCATCCTAGCCCACTGATCCTTGAGGACAATATTCCCACTCAGAACAACCAATGCATAGAGAGGACCATATGGTCAGTCCCACTATGAAACATGGCACTCCTTGCTGACCCAAGGCCCTACTGGGACAGAATGGAGAAGCAAGGTCAGGATTGTATCCTGTCTGACCCCACTACACCAATGCAAAACATTAAGGACGTGCAGCAAAGTAGCATGGGGAACAGAGCATGGAGTTCCCGAGGGAGTGTGAAGGATAAAATTTGGGGCCAGGGTGTGGCACCCCATTGGACTCAACTGGGTGACACTTCTGGAGGTCAATGAACAGATCTTGAAATATATACAGGTTATAATTTGTCATTTAAAACTTTTAAAATTATTTATACTTTTTCTGGACGTGTTTCTTTTGTTGTTGTCATTGTTTTGTTTTCTTTGTTCACTTCATCTTACAATGTCTTGGATTTTTTGTACGTACCATTTTCTCTGCAACTCTATCTAGATAAGATAGACTGGAGGAGCAGTCTGAAGGAGAAAACAATATGACTGATGGTTCTGAAGGACGTGGCAGATGGGGAGGTAGGGGAAGGGAGGTGGAACCACAAGTGGTTCAGGGTCAGTGACAGTGTCAGAGGGCTGATAGTGACTGATCAAGAGTAATGTATCAGAGAGAAACTACTAAAACCCAAATAAAAGCTAAGCATGATAGTGGGACAAGAGGAAAGTGGGAGGAAACAAAGTAAAAACTGGTGGGGGGTAAATAGCATTTATAGAGGTCTAAAGAGAGGCATGTACATATGTAAGTATTTATATATGATGCTGGGGAAATAGAGCTATGTGCATATACTTATAGGGTTAGTATTAAGACAGCAGATGGGCAGTGGACCTCCAATTAAGTACTTGCTCAATGCAAGAGCACTTGGCTCTAGTAAATTGGCATTCCATAATGCTCGCTTTGCTGACAGGATCACTGAAGACAAATGTGTGTATAAGTAAAAGTGGTAAGGAAAGCTGATGGTGCCCAGCTATCAAAAGATATAGCGTCTGGGATCTTAAAGGCTTGAAAGTAAACAAGTGGCAATCTGGCTCAGAGGCAACGGGGCCCAGATGGAGGAAGTACACCAAGCTGTGTGATCACAAGGTATCAAAGAGATCAGGTATCAAGCATCAAAGAGCTAAAAATCATAACATGTGTGATTTGATCACACTTTCCTGATATGATCACTGATGACAATTGTGTGCATGAGCCGATGTGGTGATGAAAACGAATGGTGCCTGGCTATCAGGGGATGTAGCATCTTGGGTCTTAAAGGCTTGAAAGTAAACGGTGACCGTCTAGCTCAGAAGGGTTAGAGCCCACATGGAGGAAGCACACCAGCCTGTGTGACCATAAGGTGTCAAAGGGATCAGGTATCAGGCATCAAAGAACTAAAAAATATATCATTATAAATGTGGGGGAGTTCAGATTGGGGACCCACAACCCATCGGTAGATAAATCAACATCCCCTTACAGAATGGTGGTGGGGAAGAGATAAGCCAATGAAGGTACAGTGTAGTAACAATGAAATATACAACTTTCCGCTAGTTCTTAAACTCTTCCTCCTCCTCACCTCCCACTATAATGATCCCAATTCTACCTTACAAATCCGGATGGACCAGAGGATGTACACTGGTATGGATAGGAGCTGGAAACATAGGGAATCCAGGACAGGTGGTTCCTTCAGGTCCAGTGTTGGGAATGGTAATGCTGGAAGGGTGGAGAGAAGGTGAAGTAGAAAGGGGGAACCTATTGTAGAGATGTACATATCGTTTCCTTCCTGGGGTGTGGACAAAGGGGAAGTGGGTGAGGGAAGACGTAAGACAGTGTATGATATGACAAATAATGATAATTTGAAATTACCAAGGGTTCATTGGGGAGGGGATATAGGGAGGGAAGGGAAATATGAGGAGCTGGTGCCAATGGCTTAAGTTGAAGGAGGATATTTATATAATGATGAGGGCAACAAATGTACGAATGTGGTTTGCCTACAATAGATGTATGTATTGATTATGATGAAAGTTGTATGAGCCCCCCAATAAAATGACTATATATATATATATATATATATATACATATATATAAAACCTCAGGTAATATCTTTTACTTTCTCAGAATAGTGGCATAAATGCAGGTGGATCTTCCCTTTGTCTAAGCCAGATAGAAAATTAACAATTGTCTTTTAAAAGCTAGAACTCTGTCAGAGCAGTTGGGTAAATATTTAACTGGTAGTTGAGGGGTTAATGAGGCTTTTCGCACCTGTAAAGATTTATAGCCTGGCACATGTTGTTAGATTAAAATTTAATATCTTATTTGATCTCCATTTTAACATTTTAAAAGTCATTTCAGTTTATAAAAAAACAGTGAAGGAGAACGGCACATACATTAAGTCTGCAGTGAATCACTTTGGGTACCTGTGGACACTTAATGCTGATTTGCTGTTGCAGAGCTGGAGCTGAATGTCTTCCAGCTGAGTCTTCCCCTTTAGACCTGGGAAGGGTAAGGTCAGGGGAGGGGTGGAACCCAACCTATCCATTTGGTCACAGCAGATGCACCTCGTTGGGGGCATGACCCATTGGAGAAGGAGGTAGAGCAGGGTCACATTCTGTTTGGCCCTTTCTTTGCCTTCTGCTGGAACTGAAACGGGCCTCGTAGTTGCTTCTTCCGTCTCCTGTTGCATTGCCTCTGCATCCCAGAAGCCATTATTAACAAACTACCGAGAATGGAGTCCTTCCGATGACTTCTGGTTTATTTCAGCATTGCACCTTTGACTCCCACTGCCTCTGTTTGTCATTCTGATTCCTGTTCATCCATTTCCTTTAGTCAGGAGAAGCTTGACTTGAAGTGGATTGGATTTACCTAGTTTTACAACTAAGCTAGCCATTGCTTGGAATAAATCTCTGTATATGAACACAAACAAGCATCACAGGGTTTACTTTTCCAGAGAACCCAATCTGACAGAAGCATTTTAGCAGAACTAAGGGAACTTTGTAACATGTCCTGATAATCAACTCAGTCAACCCTGTGCATTTCTCACTGGCATTTCAATTTGTTAACTTCTTCAATAAACACCTTGATCATGCATTCAGTATGTGAGTTCTCCATAGCCATTGTAAAGGACATTAGAACCTAGAGAATAATAAGATGACTGATTCATGTGTCCCTCACGTTGGACTCTCCTTAATGTCGCTAGCATCTTGTGAACTTTTATATTACTCCTGCCCATACACAAGGCCTTTTCCTTCTTTGCTCAAATTATTTTGAGTTATGGTGTAAAAAGAGCTGGTGTACTAGTCTTTATTGATAATATTCACATTTTTGGCTCTTGCCTGTAAAGTCTTAATCCAAAGTTCCTTAACTTGGGAACAAATATATGACACTGGTTTCTCCAGATTTTGAGAATTTCCAGGAACATTTTAACACATGTGGTAATGTGATGATTTTTATTTGGATGATTATCTTAAAAATAAATGTAAAATAGGGCTGAGCCCCGGTGGCATAGTGGTTGAGTATGGGACTGCGACCCATTGGTTTGGTGGTTCAAATCCAGCAGCAGCTCTCTGGGAGCAAGGTTGGGTAGCTCCACCAGACAGCAGTGATGCCCAAAATAATGTAGAATATTCTAAGTCTTTTGAAGGACCAATGGATGACCTATACTTTTACACCTTTAATTTTAGTCCTGACGCTTGTGCTTTTAAGTTCTATTGGGTCTGAGCAGTACTATTCTATATGTCTCTAATGGCAAGCAATCAGGGATGACTTTAATGGTAAATGATTTTGCACCATATACTTCCCAAGTTCTGGTTGGAGAAATATGGTGGGAAGATTCATTTATCTGGTATAGGGCTGCGAGGTTCAAATTAATTTCAATAAAATGACTGCTGTCATCATAATAAATACACCACTAATTTGAAGATTGCTAGTCTTATATTTTTATCTAATTCATATATTCAGTTTGGCAGAAGAGTTCTACATATATGAAATTTATATGTAATTTTATATTTTGAGTAAAAGTTGAAAGCATTCTTCTCTGGTAACAATTCAAACCAATTTATTATCAGGACTGTCCTCCTGTGTTATGACGATAGCTGCACATGGGGCATTTCATTCTGTGTCTCCAACTACCTGGAGCTAAGTCAGATGTTGCAAGGTAGAGGACCTAGTCCTGCAGCCTTCTATCTGCCCAAGGCTTCAGATGTCAAGCACAAGCTTGAGAAATTCATGCTCACTTTCTGGTCTGCTGGCTATAAATTTGAGATTTTCTTTACTCACTCATTACACCAGGATTAAGCTAAGAAATCCCCAGCCTTCTCACTTTTGACTTACTCATTTCCACAAATCTGTTGGCTTGATAATTCACCAGAACAACTTATAGATTTGAAAAAAAAAACTAGGGGACACTAAAACTTCTCTCCTATCATACTTGGGAGGTATTGGGTCTGTGCTAGGGTGGGGGCAATGTGATTAGACATAGGTTGAATGATTTATGAGTCCTTTCACCCTAGGGTTGGGAGGGTCACAGTCCACTCACCACATTACAGCAGACAGGAGAGATTTGAGTCTATGGCTTTGGACAGACTGGAGAAGTCATCTGGAGGCTAACTCTCACTGCTTGGCTGGAACTCTTTGGGACTGGACTATAGAAACACTTCCTCCAATACCAGGGCAATGAGCCAGTCCTGAAGGCGTGCAGAATTAGAAGAAACTGCTTGGGTGGAAATTAGCACAAGTGAATTCAGACTTCATCTTGTCACTGACCCAGGGTCTAATGTGGCATCATTTGTTGGCTCACACAATAAGAAGAGTAATTTAAAAGAGATTCAGGGCCTGTTTTGATATAGAAATCAGTGGATACAGGAGAAACCGCTTGGGGGGAAATTAGCACAAATGAATTCAGACTTCATCTCGTCACTGACCCAGGGTCTAATGTGGCATCATTTGTTGGTTCACACAATAAGAAGAGTAATTTAAAAGAGATCCAGGGCCTGTTCTGATATAGAAATCAGTGAATACAGCTTAGGCAGTAGGGACACAGCGTCTTGGATATTCTCTTCTCTCTCTCTTCTGGTCAGTTTTAGTGACCATTGTCCTTAATTCCCTGAAAACTTACCTCAAAGTCAGGATCCTGACAAGGACAATATTTAATTGTTTCCTGCTATCAACCCCTCCTCAGGACAGACAAGTGTGGAATGACCTAGTCACCTTGACTCTCCAAGATCTATAACAGATGTGCGGTTAGTGCCGTTCAGTCAAAGACAAATATAAAAACAACATCATGTCTTGAAGACAATATCCAGTTTCTGTGCATATGCAAAAACAAGACAATGCCTCAATTGAGTGGCATACATGCTGATATGGATACAGAGGAGACATTGAAAGAGGGGAAAGCTTTCATTCTTCAGATGAGGAAATTTAAGAGAATGGTCGCTAACATCTTTAAACGAATGGAGGAAAATTTTGACAGGAATGAAGACAAAATACAATAGAGAAGATATAACTCAGGAAAGCACTGAAAGATAAATTTGACAAAATATATTTTTAATGCACATAATTCACTGATTTCCAGTGGAAAGTCAAAAGGAAAACACAGATATTTGAAATGGATAACATTTGAATGAATAAAGCAGAAGAATTGAATACTGAAAACAGTAGCCTCAAAGATAAATTTCTTGATAAAAATACAAGATCAAGCTATACAAAAGGCAGAAAACTGGAAAAAATGGAAAGAATTCTATGATAAACTATCAAAGAGAACAACCTATATCTGATAATCATAGCAGAGCAGAAAGAAGAAAAATTAAGTACAGAGAAAATAGTTGAAGAATTACTAAGAGAACTTCCTCACATTATCACAGCACAGAAGAGAACTATCCAATAAGCCAACAGAACCCCAAACAGATTAGATCACAAATGAAAATCATTAGGACACATAATAGTCAACCTTTTTAGGATTAAAGAGAAGAAAAGAATCTCAAAAGCAACATGAGTAAAAAAAAAATTACCTAACGAAGTGAAGCACATAGAATAAGCCCAGATTTTTCTCTAGAAATATTACAGGCAAGAAGGTAATGGGATAACATATACAAAATCTTTCCATTAAAAACTACCAACCAAGTGTCCTATTTCCAATAAAATTATTCCTCATAGGAGGGAAACAAAATAATTTTCAGACCAGCAAGACTGCAGGAATATGTAAAAACAAGACCAGGATTACAAAAATTACCAAAGGGAGTACTTTATACAGAGATTCAACAACAGACAGTATTCTGAACTAATCATTCAAAACCTTATCACTGGGGACATGTTAATTTAGAAAATCTATAGAAAACTACACCTTAATAAGAAAAACACAAATGACCCAATAGAAACTGGGCACAAGACAATTTACTATAGATGGCATTCAGGCAGTAAGCAGTCACGTGAAAAAATGTTTATGTGTGCTAACTATCTGTAAGAGAAATACAAATTAAAGAACACTGAAAAGCAACTTCCCATAGACATTCTTAGCAAAATAAAATAAACACTGGAGAGGAAGTGGAGACAAGGGAACACTCACACATTGTTTGTGGAATTACAGAATTAAACAACAACTCTGGGGAACAGTATAGCACTTAAACAATGACTACTCCTTATTGCTTTTCTTTAATGATTCAAACTATCTCTCTACTTCAAATAAATCCCAAACATATAAAGAATAAAATATGAGCAGATACATAAACTTCCATATTAATTACAGCAATTTCTATTATAGTAAAAAGATGAAAGCATTTGAAAACCTTATCTAGGAGGAATGAATAAGTAAAATCTGGTACATACACCATTGAATATTATACATTCCTTAAATAAAAAGGAGCATCAAATGTCTCAGAACATGAACATAATTGGAGTACATTATGTTGAGTAAAGTTGGCCAATCTCATAAAGATAAATATTTTATAGCACAATTTATAAAGGGAAATAAAAACACGGTTTCAAAGGAAAAGACTTGGAAGGCTATGAGGAGGCCACAGGTGGAAGGGCAGGTAAAGGAGAGGATAAGGAAGGTAAGAGGGACGATAGGTGAAAGAAAACAAAACAGATAGCCAGTTCTTGACTTATTTGTTTGTTATCATCTGTGCTCTTTATTGAACTCTAAAGGGCACTTTTTAAAGCCAAAGAAGATAATAATACAGATATGTATGCTCCATCAGACAGATGGCACTTTTGGAAATTCTCAAATTACACGTACTAGCAATTGTCTCCAAAATGCTGAATTTGGAAAGGACAGATATGTGAGCAGCCAATCAATGTATCTGAGAGCAGCAGATTGAGAAGCTGAAAATATGATTGTGTTGTAAAAAAGAAACCAAAATCCCAATGTTAAGCCATATTCATAAACCACAAAAGGTTAGAGTTTCTTTGAACAAATGGATTTATGCACAGATGCTTAAGCAAGCCCACATAGTCTCAGTATGTTTCCAATTTTTCTTTAACAGACAAATTGTCTACAGCATAATCACAAAATAAATATTTTAATCCTGGAAAGTTAGTGTAAATAAAGTATTCAAAATAATTTCTCAAGTCCTTTCCACCATTGATTAATTTCCAAGAAAAACAGCAACACCTGAAACTAGTAAATGATATTCAGCAATTTTTATATATGTATGTGTTTTCATTATCTTCCCACCCACCACATGTGTTCAGTTCATAAATTCTGTTAATTTGGTCTATTGAGCATTTCTATTTTAAGTCCAAGGTGCCCCAGTAGCACTTTCGATTCAGCATAAGACTGCTAAGTGAAGGGCACTCACACAGGTAAACCTGAAATCGACAAGTGAGATCTGCTAAGGATAAAACACCTGTGTGCAACAAAAGACTTCACCAAGAGGGTTACAAGATAACCTACAGAGTTGGAGAGGATATTTTAATCAATGCTCCAACAGACACAGGGGTTTATTACTAAAATCTACAACTCCCTCATGGCCTACAAAAAGAGGCAAACAGTTAACTCCCTGAGAAAGTGGTCAAAAGAACTGAAAAGAAGCTTCACTGGGGAAGAGGAGTTATTAGGTCAACTTCTTTATGTTTATGGTCAATAAACATAAGAGAAAATGCTCCTGGTCATCAGATATCAGAGAAATACCATCTAACTGTAAGGTGATCGCGCGGTGCGGGAGACGAATGAGAACCAAATTATAACAAAAGCAAGCTTTATGGGGGGCGTACTTAGCTCGGGTGAGGTCCCACGATTTCTGAGGTCTGGGGTCAAGGGAGTTGTGCCCAGTGAAAAAATGGCTGTGATTATATAGCCCGGGGACACATAATTGGGGTGTTTGTGCCCACTTAAGGTAAGGTTAGTGGGGATTGGAGGTTGGAGGCATGTCCGAGTTCTGACGGAGTGCAGAGCGGGCTGCAGGGTTAGGCAGGGCTGCATCAGCCAGATGTCTGGTCCAAGGAGGTGGGGGAAGGTCAGGGCCCAAAATGGCCACCGCAAGCTGAGTTAACACTAACACTCTTGAGGTTAGCCCAAATCAGAAAATTAGAGAGCAAATGTTGGAGGGGTTGTGGAGAGACAGGAACTCTCCTCCACTGCTGGTGGTCATGTAGATATGTACAGCCACTGTGCAAAGTGATCTGGCAATATTTAAAGCAATTGGAAATTGATCTACCTTATAACCCAGCTAACTCTCTATTGGGCATATACCCAGAGGAGGTAAGATACAAACATAACCAGTCACTTGTGCACCAATGTGTATTGTGATGCAATTCACAATCTCGAAAAGTTGGAAACAACCTAAATTCCATTGATAGACGAGTGGATTAGTAAACTCTGGCACGTTTACACAATGGAGTAGTGCCAATCACAAAGAAGTGCCAGTGATCACATAAAACATGTTGTTTCATAGGAGGAGTTGGAGGAAATTATGTTGAGCAAAGTCAGCCAATCACAAAAGATCAAATATAACATGAGTCCCCTGAGGGAGTGCCAGCCCAGTAGGTATAGAAAAAAACATGTATCTCACAACATACAGATCAAAGTACAGGCAGCTGGGTGGAGGTCAGACCAAACCCAAGGAAAAACATGTTAATAATCTAACACAAAGAAAGATCCACAGCAGAGGGCCAAAAGAATCTGTCCTGGTGGAAGAACTGTGTCCTTGAACCTGATTCCTACGATGGTGTTGTACTCTGCTACTTCCCTAATAAACCATTGAGGTGTACGTACCATCGGAGGAGCAGCTGGTGCGTTTGAACTGCTGACTTTATCCTCAATACAGTTTTGAGATCTATGAGGTGTTGCAGCAAACTACTGAACTCACTGGTGGGAGGAGAGAGAAGTGAAGGGAGGAGATGGAGTTGTTTTGAGTGAGGACAAGGTGGTACAAAAGCTGAACATTTGTGATAGCCTCATGCTTTAACCATGTAGGAACCAGATTTATGCTGATCCTTACTAAAGTCATTATTCATCTACTTTTGATTTATATCATATTAATTATTGTGAGTCAGTAAATTCAGCACACACCCAAGGGAAGACATTTCAGGCTCCACCTCTTAAATGGAAGATTGTCAGATTATTTGTGGATATAATTATTAAATGACCAAAAAAAGGCCCCTCTGACCCTAGTCCAGGGATGTGAATAGCCTTGCAGTCAGCTAGATTAAAATGTAGCCTTATCATGTGATAGCACCTTATAACCATTTTAAGGGGTTTTAGTTTGTAGTATTTTCTGCTTTTTTTTCTAGTGAAGTTTTTTTTGTTTGGCTTTGGCATTGTTGTTGGACTTTGATTTTGATTTGCTTCATTTTCTTTCATTCTGATTTTCTCTATATAAAATCCAGTAGAGATGAATCCGTATATCTATGGATTCATAATTATCTATGGGTCTGGATCTGTCTTAGAAGAACTACAGCCAGAATGCTTTTTAGAGGCCTGGATGGTGAGATTTCATCTCAGTACTTTGGATGTTATGCAATGAGACCAAATCCTGGAAAAGGCCATCTTGCTTGAGAAAGTGGATGGGCAGCAAAAGCAGTGAATGGCTCTCAATGAGAGGGATGGAGACTCGGCTAGAGCATTAGATGGCACAAGACTGCAACAATGGGCTCAAACATGCACAGACTGTGCAGTGTTTTGTTCTGCTGTGTACTGAGTCACCTTGAATCAGAACTGAGTTCACAGCATCTAACCATAACTTGATGGGGGAAAATAGGGGAAACAGGGAGTGGGGAAAATAGGGGAAACAGGGAGTTAACCATAATAAATACCAAAAGAAATGTTCTAAAATTGATTATGGTGATGATTACCCAACCCTTCTTGATATAATTGAGCCATTAAGTAGCATGATGTAAGAATTATATGCCAATCAATTGATTAAATAAAAAGGCACTGAGAGAATGGTTGGGCATCAGTGGCTTGTGAGAGTAGGGCGTTCTTTGAAGAAAGGAGACATCACCAGTTCTCCCATTAGTCAGAGGATGAGGTTTTCTGATAAAATATAGACATCGATTGGGTGGAGCTCGGGTGCGTAGTGGTTGAGTGTGGAACTGCGGCCCACAAGCTTGACGGTGCAAATCTGGCAGCAGCTCTCCTGGAGCAAGGCTGGGTAGCTCCCACAACCACCAGAGGGCAGTGATGCCCTCCCAAATAGAGACATCAATCACTCGAACTTTGAAAATGGTTTACTAGAGACATACTCTGAATATGAAGAATTTTCTAAAACTATCTTACATAGTTTATTTTGTGATCTTCCCCCTACTTTATACAGATAAGGAACAAAGAGATAAAGACCCATGTCCCAAGAAAGCTTTCCAATAAGTGTAAAATATAAAACATTCAGATTAAACAAGCATTTAACTGGAATTTTTTCTCAATGGATAAAATTAAAAGCCTCTTAGTTTGAATGAAATTTATTATCTATAGGCTCGATTGTGTCATTTGGCCTCAGGGATCTTTAACATTGTCTATATCAATATCCTTAGTTTTTTTTTTTCATCCTTAGCTTATAACTTTAAAATGCCCACCTGTACATATGGGTGAGTGACCTTGCCCCCTTGGCCCAGCATTTAGAAGGTAATTTGATTTGGTCAATAGGATATGAGCATACATAGGCAAGCAGAGGCTTCCAAGAGTGTTTGCATGTTGCACTTGCTGCTTCGCACTTCGGTTGTTTCTATGAGAACAAGCCAGGGCTAGCCTGCTTGAGGACAAGAGAAAAGGGTAACAGTGCCAAACCTCCTCCCAAACATAAAAGGGAGCTCATTTCAAATCAGCAAAGCCACGTATCTGAGCTACTCCTGACCCAGATATGTGAGCCACGCTGTATACCATAGTAGCTCTGTGCTTGTGTTTTTACAGCATGACTGTGGCAATGAATACATAATATACTTCACTAAAGTGTTTTGCACCCTTTAATATGCTAGTGCTCTCCTTGTTTCAGTGATTTGCTATGCGGATGAACACTTCCCAAGAGTTTCTGAAGTCCCTTGAAAATGTGCACTATACCTGCTTTTATCCAAAGAAAGCCATTCTTTCTTTGAAGTAGTGAAGATGGTACAGATCGAGCTGCTTGTCCATGGTTTCCTTCCATCCTTCATCCCTGGAAATCACATGAATTCAATTCTGAAATATAGTAATAGGAGGGCATTCATGTCAAGGGGCCTGTACTTGGTCAAACCAGTCTACTCTATTTAAGGGAAACAGGGTTGACAATAAACAGTAAATTCCTTATTAATGTGAACAGCTAGTTAGGAGGCCACCTAAATAAGATGCTTTCGAAGCCAACCATGCATGCTAGTTGCTTACAGTCCAGGAAAAGTAATGATAGCATGGGGAGACACATCTGGTGAAAAGCTACAGTTTATCAAGAATTTAAGGTCTATCATTAATTCATGTTCACAGAATTTTAAAAACTCAAGGAGCTGAGACTTGCTTTTGCTAGCCTCACACTCTTTCAGCTAACAAGAAGCTGACATGTCCATTCAAGGGGTAGGTAGTCTTTAATGTCATCTGGTATGTTAGCAATTTCAGTGTCTTTGTCACATTGTGATGACCCAGAGGGGTGCACAGAATGCACTGCATAACTACATAAAATGTAATTTTTTAGTGTTGTAAAGTGGACTTAGAAGCCCTGGAAAAGTAGCATATAGAAAGTGTTCATGGGTTTTCTAGGCTTTTTGGGGAAGGAGGGGGGGGTGTCCCAGGTTATTGAAAATATTTTAGCACTGTGGAAAACATCCAAAGGGCTTCCTCCATGTAGTGTTTCTTAACATTCATTTCAACTGTGGGTTGAGTGACCTGCAGGTTGGACAAGCTGCCGAAGTCCAAACACTTGGACATTCCCTTCGTGTCTGGATCCACTTCAATGATCTGCTGACCCAAGGCCGAGACCTTAGGAATGTGATGATCTCTTTTTCTCTCTCTTCTTCCAGAGGCTGGTTGGAGAGAGCACTCAGAGGACCTCTCCGAATCCTTTCCATCGAGTGTGTCAAAGTCTGCTCTTTTGTTGCACAACTTCCTCCTGAGAATAATGGCGACCTCGCCACATGCACGCTGGTGGGTGTGGAAGTCCTTGTCCAGGCAGAAAGTAGCATTTCTTAACAGTGACAAGAGCTGCCTTCTCCATGGTTTTAGTGTGAAGGTGGCCAGTGTCGGTGGCTCGCTGATGAAAGCGCTCTGCTGCAGGCTTTATGGGAACAGATCATCAGCACTTTTTTTCCCATGGAGTCACTGGAGATTGGAAACAGCAACTTTTGGGATAGGAGCCCAGCACTTAACCAAAGCACTGCCAGGACTTCCTAAGCCTGTATTCATAATACACACTCCCAGGTTCTCACTTTTCCATCTCTGACACAAGCCGCCCAATGCAAATCTTCTCCCTTTCTGGCTCGAATTGTCTAAAGTCACTTATTTACAAAGTAACTGACTGCCCAGTCATCCACGGTGGTCTAGGAGTCACCCAGGTCGGGGGGCTTCACAGGTTAGGATTCTGTACTTAACTTCCAAACATGAAGACACGAGACCATTCTGGCATTCATTGCTCTGAGTGAGTCTGATAACGCATCTGAATGATTCACCCCAACCCAGGCCAAACACTGTCATCAAGTCCATTCCAACTCCTGTCCTCATTGGTAGGTGCCAAAGAATCCTTTCTGACTCATGCAACCCTCGGTGCAGCAGAAGGGAACACTGCCCTGATTTGTACCTTTCTCACAATTTTCCCCATATTTGAGCTCATTGTTGCAGCCAGTGTGTCAATTTATCTTGCTGAGAGGCTCCCTCTTTTTTGCCACTCTTCTACTTGACTGAGCATGAGGTCTTTGTCCAGGAACTGGTCTCACCATCCTTGATAACAGGAGCTTGCTGGTTGTCCTTCTTCCAAGTCAGATTTGGTTGCTCTTTTGACAGTCCATGATCCTCTTACTATTCCTCACAGCACTTGAATGCAAGTGCATTGGTTCCTCTTTGACATTTCTTATTCAATGCCCAACTTTTACATGCATATAAGAATATTGAAAATACTATAGCTTGGATCAGGCAGACATTAATTCTCCTGAGTTTTCAACATGTTAAGGAGATCTTGTGCAACATGTCCACCCAATTTAGGGCTCTGGATCAAGGGAAGACACAATCTTTTCTCTGCTTATCATGATGTTACCTGTTGTGAGGATTTTTATCTGGTTGACATTGAGTTATTGGCCATACTAAAGGTTGGATCCCTTGATCTTTACCAGCAAGTGCTTCAGACCTCTTTACTTTCAGAAAGCAAGCAAGGTTATGTCATCTGCCTACCACAGATTGTTAACAAGGGGTGCTATAAACCTTTTACCAAATTCTTCATATAATCCAGTTTCTCTGATTATTTGCTCAGCATTCAGATTGAGTAAATATGGTAAGACACAATCCTGATGCATAACTTGCTTGATTTTAAAACACAAAATATTGCCTTTTCTGCTCACTCAACCTCCTCTTGGTCCATGTACAGATTCCATATGAACCCAGTTATGAATTAAAAATTCTAATCTTCTAAAGACTATTGAGAGTTGGTTTTGGTCTACAATGACTAATGCCTTGGCAATTCCAACTCACAGGGGTCCTATATATTCAGAGAGTTTCTGAATGCATGGATCTTTATGGGAGGAGATGGCCTCATTTCTCTCCTTCAGAGGAGTGGAGGGGTTTGAATCAGTAACCTTGTAGTTAGCAGCCCCAGTTAGCCAACAATGTCTTCTGAACTCACCAAACTCAATAAAGGGGTATTACACACAATAACTTTTTATATAACCATGAGAAGAAATATATGGAGAGGTGTCCAGGGGAGATTCATGTTCCCAGAGATATGCTGACTCCCACAAAGTACTTAAGCAATTCAGACACTCAAAAGGAAGCTCTAAGGACCAGTGACCCTTATAATAGTTTTTGTATAATCAGTGTTTAGCTCACTGAAGATGCATGACTGAATATGCACAGTGTCCTCTCCTGTAATTCATGAAATTAGTTTATCATATGTGGTCTCATATACACACAATGACACCTAGCATTATGTGTTAGGATTCTAACAAACCAGGACACCAAGAAGGATAGGTAGATAGAGCACAAAGGAATATAACAGCTAATTACTCCACACAGCAGTACAGAGGACTGGGTTCAACTCACTTCCATGCAACAGTTATTATACTGGAAATTATTCATCTCATGAGGGCTTGTGTGTCCAAGGTCAAGGAAGCAGACAGATAGAGCAAAGCAGGCAGTCTGGCCACAGGAAGCAGATAGCAGGGCAGGTCACCAACAGTCAGTCATATGACCCTTGCTTAAGTGA
>PVJH01030649.1:0-24433 GCA_004026705.1 Nesogale talazaci
GGTGATGAAGTCAGGAGTCCTTCTTCCCGTTCTCCAACTAGTCTACTACCCCACAGAAAGGAAGCCCCGCCATGCCCCCAAACAGACCGCCCCTGGACCCCCAGCGCGAGCACTCATGTGAACAGGGAGGGGAAAAAGCCAGGACCATTCTGGGGGTTGGGGTGTCCCCACAGGGACAGGTCTGCGCCACGTCACATGAGACCAGACTACCAGCCAGTTGGCCACAGAGAACACCACCGTCATGTCATTGCTGCCATGGGAACCGTCCCCAGCACATGGTGGAGACTGAGAGCAGGGCTGGGGTAAAGAGGGAAGGGGGAATGCACGAGGGGCCAGTCCCACAGGGAACTCAGAGCCAGCCCTAGGGGGACAGGGGCATAGGGGGGCCAGATGCTGAGGCAGCCATGGTGCCTTTCAAGGACTCTCTGCCCACTTCGCTGACCAGCGCCTCCCGGGAAGACAGAGGCAGCACCTTCTCACAAGGTCCTCATTCTGAGAGAACGCCATCTCCTTTCTTCTGAGAGCAGAGCTTCCCGAGTGGCTCCCGTCACAGGGGTGGGGGTTCTGTGGAGCTGATTTCAGACACGCCCTCGCCACCGCCATCTTTGCGGGAGCAAACCCAGGCCTTTCTCCCAGGAGCCTCTGGGCGGGTGTGAAACGCTGGCCCTTCAGCAGCCGGGCGCTTTGCGATGTGGTCCCGGGGCTCAGACACTCCCACGCACCCCCTTGCCTGAATCCTTCCTGGCTTTCTGTTCCTCCTGCTCACCCAAAGAAAAACAACTACAACAACAAAAAACAACCAACCGATTGCTTTTGTGCTACCTGGTGATTTTGCGTGGTTCCCAGCACCATTCCGTGGCAGTGCCGGGACGCTCGTGGCCATGAAACTGGTGCCCCTGGGGATGTCTGAGACTGTGACTCTTTACAGGAAGGGACGGCCCCCTCTCCCTCCAGACAGCTGTCTGAGGCGTGGCCACTGGGTCACCAGGTCCGTGACCCGAGGCGTGAGAGAGCAGCTGCCGCCAGCCGCCCTCTCGAGTGGATCCCCCTGTGGCGGGTTTGGGTTGGGAGGGGGGACAGCAAGCATTTGAAGATCATCATGCACTTGACAATGAAGGGCCGACATGGCGGTTGAGGAGATCAGGCCCCCATGTAGCCCAGCAGTTCTAACCCACAGGGACCCCCACGGACAGGCCGACACCCCAGGATTCCCCAGCAGTGAACTCTGGTCCTTAAAAGGACGGCGGGAGGCTCCATCTCACATATGTGGGCACGTAGCTTCAGGATCGGGGTCCCCAGGGGATAGGACATCATGCTCGGTAAAGTGGGGGGGCCCTTGGACAGAAGACCCTCGACAAGATGGATGGACGCAGGGACCCCAGTCAGTAGGTCCCCCATTGCGAGGGGAGCCGGTGCTCTGTCCTGCTGTATGCAGTCACGGCGGCGTGAAGGGTGGGGGGATCACACCCCAGGGGCCCCTTGCTGTTCTTGCACAAAAACTGACAGCATAGGCCTCTTCTGCAGCCAGGGTGGCCATGGTCCCATTCACTGAGCCACCCTCTGGAGAGGGCGTCGACTCTTTGTCACAAACCCACCAGGATGACCCCAGCGCTTTCCAGAGCAGCCTGCCCTCCAAGACTCCCCAGCCACCTTGCACACACCTGGCTCTGAGTCCCCACTGCCCCCAGGCAGCTGTGACACCCACCCCACCCACCCCCACCCAGAGGGCATGCACTGTCTGAGGCCCAGCCCTGGGGGCTGCTGGCGTGATCTCAGCCCACCCACCCACCCTGCCTGCCAGGGGACTGGTGTTCGTCAGTGCCAGGGGGCACCTGAGGGCTTCTGAGGACCCCTGAGCAGCATCTCTGGGGTGTCCCCAGCATGGGGGCAGGAGACAACTCCCCCACCTGCTGTGCCAGGCTACTGACAGCCACACGCCCACACCCTCTGTTCTGGGAGTCAGTCCTTGCTGCAGTGACAGCTACGCCCCACCCCCAGCCCTGGGACTGTGAAGGATTAAGACAAAGCCAGGTCCCCGGGAGCCTCCCACCCAGGGCGACTGACCGTGGCGGCCCAGCAGGGCACAGGAGACCTGTCCGGAGCCTCCGGCTGTCAGTCTTGATGGGACAGATGGCGCATCTTTGCCCCAGGAGGGCTGGTGGATTCGAAGGGCTGAGCTTTCTGTGAGCAGCGAGCCCTTCACCGCTGTGCCACCAGGGCTGCTTTGTAGAAGGAGGGGGTCCTCATGCTATGTCACAAACCTGCCCTTTGAACCCACATGAAGAGACAAGCAAAATACCATCCCACACCCTCTCCTCTAACCTGGACACCGCCCGCCCGCCATCACCCTGAGCCTCGTGGTGGGTGTGGACATCCAGGCTGGGAAGCAACTTTATCCGGTGCTGTCTGTGGGGTCCCGTCCTATGTGCTGTCTGTCTGTCTTGCTGCAGATGTTGGCCTGGCAGACGGGACACCCTTGCTCTGACCCCCCCCACCCCCCAATCACCACCTTCAGGCTGCATCCTTCTTAACTCTTTGAGCACCAGTTAGCAGCTGTCATCTCCCCCGTAGACACACACGCACACGCACACACGCACAAAGTCCAAGGAGGCCACGTGCCAAGCCACTCAGCAGGGGCAGGGGCTGGACACGCAGGTCCTGCCGGCCTCTCCTGCTGGGGGTCAGGGGAGCCATCCGCCAACGTGGCCCTGGGAAGCTCCCAGTCTCAAAGGGCGAAGCTAGGCTGTCCGGGACAAGGGTCTCGTTAAAAGGGCGAGTTGGGGGACCGCACAGTCTCCGAGGAACTGGGGGAGTAGTCTTCCGACTCGGAGGTCAGCTCCGGGGCAGCCGGCTGCGCCTGGCCGGGGCTCCTCACATCCGAGTGGCGTCTTCGTCGGAAAACCTGCCTCTCCTTATCAAGAGCGGTGGTCTGGCAGGGGCATAAAGGGAGAAAAAGGGCAGTTAGGCCAGGGCATGTGACGCCACGCACAAGGCCGGGCTGGCGAATCTGGTCAGCTCCTGTGGCCCACCATCATATCAGCCGACGCAGCAGGATGGGTGGAGGTGAGTCCTGGCCTACCCCAGCCCACCCCCACCCCGCCCCACCTCTCCCATCATCCATGAGCCTGGTCCACCCCAGAGAGTGACCGTGTGCATCCATGAGCCTAGTCCACCCCAGAGAGTGACCGTGTGCATCCATGAGCCTGGTCCGTCCCAGGCAAGGACCATGTGCATCCATGAGCCTGGTCCGTCCCAGGCAGGGACCGTGTGCATCCATGAGCCTGGTCCACCCCAGGCAGGGACCGTGTGCACCCATGAGCCTGGTCCATCCCAGGCAGGGACCGTGTGCACCCATGAGCCTGGTCCGTCCCAGGCAGGGACCGTGTGCACCTATGAGCCTGGTCCGTCCCAGGCAGGGACCGTGTGCATCCATGAGCCTGGTCCATCCCAGGCAGGGACTGTGTGCATCCGTGAGCGTGGTCTACCCCAGAGAGTGACCGTGTGCATCCGTGAGCCTGGTCTACCCCAGAGAGTGACCGTGTGTATCCCGCAGGCAGGGACCGTGTGCATCCATGAGCCTGGTCCATCCCAGGCAGGGACCATGTGTATCTGTGAGCCTGGTCCACCCCAGGCAATGACGCTGTGTACCTCTGAGCCCTGACCCTCCTGGCTGAGATGTCGCAGTCTGTGTACGTGGTGCCCCCAGACAGACGGCACACACATCGATGAGCTGGTTCCACCTGAGACAGAGATGATAGGAGTCCATGGACCCTGGCCCACCCCAGACAGAAGCTGGGGTCTGTGTGCACATCAGAGGATGGACCTTGGTCACTGGCAGTCATTGGAGGTGGGTATGCTTGTGCTAGAACAGGGGAGGGTGGCCAGGCATGGAGACATCCTGCGCTCCCTGTCGGACTCAATCCCAGTGCCCACCCTGAATGACCTGGTCATCTGCTGAGGGAACTGGCTGGTCCCTGAGAAGGAATGAACCGGCTCCTGGAAACCTGCCTGGCCCTCTGATGGGGCCCACGGTCACTTGGACAGGGCAACTGATGAGCAAGGGGCACTGAGAGCCCCAGGGGGCACTGAGAACCTCGGGGACACTGGGAGCCTCGGGGAGCACTGAGAACCTTGGGAGGCATTGGAAGCCTCGGAGGGGCACTGAGAGCCTCAGGGGGGCACTGAGAACCTTGGGGGGCACTGAGAGCCTCGGGGGGACACTGGGAGTCTCAGGGCTCATTGGGCCACGTCAATCCCCCCCACCCCCCCCACACACACACAGAGTCCAAAGCCAGCACCCTCTGCACAGGGAGTAGGTGAAGAGGGCCTCAGCCTTGGTCGCCCTCCCTCGGGGCCCATCCAGTCCTCCTGGGTCCCGGTGCGAGGTGGCGAAGGGGTTAGGCTGGCACCTTTCCCTCCAGTTGGAAACCTCATTCTTCCTGAGGCCCTAGAGACTGGGCACCAGGGTGAGCCGGGAGGGCAGTGAGCCCAGAGGGAAGCACACGGGCGGGGCAGGGGCACAGAAGGGACCCGGCAGGGGCCTATGTAAGACAAAGAACATTTTTCCTCCCCTGCAGGGTCCACACTTGATGCCCCAAGCCCCCATCTATGCACCCACATTCTCTCGGGGAACCCAGATAAGCCGGCACATGCAGACAGGGCCTGGGCCCTCCCCTCGCAGGGCCACCTCTGACCTCCATGAGGGAGAATGGGAGGGATGGAGGGACACACACAGGGCGCACAGTCAGAAAGAAGGGCCTAATCCGTGTCCAGAGGACTGTCGAGGTTACCACTGGCCCGTGAGCAGCCACTCCTCGGGAGAAAGAGTGACCTCGGGGACCCACGGGGCAGGATTGCCAGGAGCCGGCATGGGTGCCGATGCATTCTGCAGAAACGTCCACCCAGGGATTCTGGGTCAGGGACCTCCAGGAACTCCAGGTCCTTCCCACCCATCCCAGGGCTTTGTCCAGCCCTCACCCAACCATGCGCCCACACCACGTCACACGCCTCAAATCCGCACGTACACGGGTATTCTGCCGAGCACCTTCTGTGAGGGGGCGGGCATGGGGGTGTCTCTGGGCGTACACAAAACCCTCTCGTCCTGATCCCAGGTCTCTTGGACATAGAACATGTGTCTATGTGGGCTTCCCACGGGGAGGGGAAGGGAAGTCACAGGCCAGAACTGAACCCCGAGACCTAAACGCAGCGTCTGAGTCCCAGGGGCTCTAGTCCCCGAGCTGGTCTATTCAACTTTGTTTCTGCTGCCACTTGAAGTGAATTAAAGCCACGGTGTGTGTGTGGGGGGGGGGGGGGGGAGGGCTTGTCAGGCATGGAGCCCTAGGCCCGTGTCCCCAGCACCACCAAGTGGGTTCGTACCGCTCACTTTCCAGGCAGGTCTGACCCTCCCTCTCTTGGGCTTCACCTGGGTATGGCTGGGTGGGAACCCAGGGGGCATGGGAAGGAGCTCAGCTCCCGGCTGCGGGTCTGCCCGTCCAACCATAGGCTGGAGAAAGGGCTGGTCGCCTGTCCTCCTAACCATGTGCCCAGAGTCCCTGGCCGTGCTGTGACCTGACGGATCGGGAGCCTGTGGTCAGACTGTGACCTGATGGACAGGAAGCCCCCAGCCATGCTGTGACCGGGTGGGCCTGTGGACTGTCACTTGGGGGTTCTTCATTCGCGGTCTCAGGGGACTCTCTCAGTGAGGGTCTGGCCTTCGCACCCCCACTTCTCCCCCACAAACCCTGGTTGCCTCCAAGCCCGTCCTGACCGCAGCAGCCAGCTGGGCAGGAGAAGTGCCCATGGGCTATGGTGTCTCCAGCTGCTGTGGGCCGGCCCTCCCCATCCTCTCATCGCCCAGTCTGAGCCACTGCATGCACTGTCTATAGCGAGCCTGCCTCTGGCCCCTGCCGCGTGCCTCCAAGTGCCCTCCTCCCCCAGGGGCCGTGTGTGATGGCCTGAGGGTTTCCGAGACTGCCCGCCTGGCAGGTGGGGGGGTGGGGGGTGGAGCAGACAACCTCCTCTTTTTCTTTTGGAGGTCCTGCCAGGCTCGAGCCACTGACCATGTGGCTGGCAGGGTGGCACTTAGCCCACTACAGCACCAGGCCCTCCCGCTCCCACAGACCAGGACACCCACATGTGCTCCCACACATGCACCACGTGCTAGCACATGGCACAGGACAGTGGTGACGGCTGTCATGGGGGGAGGGACTCAGTGGCCCCGGCCACTCGCCTGCTGTCCATGCCTCCTCCTGCTGGGTCACCCAACTGCCCATGGGCACTGCCCGCTGTCAGAGGTCCTGTCCCTGAGAAGGTGATGGCCTCAGGAGAGAGCAGGTACCGGGAGGACGGAGGACAGTGCTGACTGCTGGGCCTCAGCCATTCAGATTCACACGCAGCCGGTGGGGCAGAGGCGCTGGCTGCTGGGCTCCCAGGCTGGGGAGGGCTCACCAGTCCCTCTTCCCACAGAGTCACTGGTGATGGGCACAGGTGCCTGAAAGTGTGTGTGTGCTTCTGTATATCTGTATATACAGGTGTGTCTATATGAGCGTGTTTGTATGTGCATGTGTGTATGCTTGCATGTGTGCATGTATGTGTGTATGCCTGCATATGTGTATATGAGTGTGTGTATGTGCACTCATACACGTACATATGTATACATGTATGTGCATATGCACGTGTATATATATGAGTGTGTACACACACATGCACACGCACACACATGCACGTGCAGGACCACATCAGGTTACACGTGTCTGCACTAACGGAGGTTAGTGCACAGCTGCAGCCCCCCATCCTGTCCCTGAGCCCCCCACATCACCCCCAATGTTTCAGACAGACTCTCCATGCTGCAACCCTCCCCGGGCGATGGTCTTAATCCCAGCAGGCCTGATGCCACACGGGACCCACAGAGCCACAGGGCTGCGTCGGGGTGCCGCTGGCTTTGGGGGCGATGGGGACCAGGTCTGCCTGTGTGTAAAAAGACACGACTGGATTCATGACCCGACAACCACCACCCTCCTGCCTGCCCTCGGCAGCCTCTGGGGCTCCAGCCATGTGGGGAAGAGCCCCGCTAGCCCAACCCCGTGGTGAGGCAGGGATTCCCCCGGAGCGCCACCCCCCCCGAAACACGGGGCACCTGCATCCGACAGGACAGGGCAGTGCGCAGCTCTGGGGTGGGGGCGCCTGGCCAGGCCGTGGTATTTCAATGGCCTCCAGTGCACGGGCCACTGAACGGGGCAGGAAGACGAGGGAGGCCTTGCATGCGGTTCTGGGGAGGAAGGTGGAAGGGAAGTTCCACAGACGGATGGACGGACACATGGACGGACAGTGGAACAGCCGCATCTGTCTCAGAGGAGACTCAGCCAGGTGCTGCTCAGAGGTGAGGGGCGAGAGTGGCCGGTGGCGGCAGAGTGGGGCCTGGAGGAAGGCCTCGCCGCGGGGGCAGGGGAGGGCCCTGGTGAGGCGGGGTCACCGTGGTCTGTGTGGACGGGGTGGCAGGGGCAACCTTCCTCGGGCATCCCCACACAAGCTCCCGAGGGAGCTCACACTCGGCCCCCGTCTCTGCATGGCCCGATGAGGGCCCCAAGCCCTCCCCAGGTCGGGGGCTACAGAGAGAGAGAAACCGGCACCCACCCCCAAGTCCCTGTCGCCCAAGCAGACAAGCCAGCTGGGTCCTGGAAGGAAGGCAGTGCCGGACAGGGCCTCATGCAGGATGGGAGATAGAGTCTGGGGGACAGCAGACCCACACAGGGACGGAGGGGGCAGGGGGCGTGTGGACAGACAGGGGCAGCAGCAGCACTCCAGCAACAGCTCACACACACACACACACACACACACACACACACACTGTCGCCCGCCGGGGCCCCATGGGGCCAAGCCCGTTCCATCCATTTCAGGAGGCCCGGCCTCACCTTTAAAATGACAGTATATGCTGCTCTGGGGACGTGTGTCCTTCCCCGCTTGTGGGGGGTGGAGGGACCTGGACGTGGGCCTCCCCAGCCGTGTCTGGGCGGGACAGAGAGCGCCTTGGTGCCGGATATACTGTCCTTTTAACTGGAGGAGGGGAGTGAGCGTGCACGATGGCAGGAAGCCGGCGGACGGACGGACGGAGGGACGACGGACGGACGGACGGGGTCGTGAGAATGAGGGGAGAGCAGTGGAGCATGAGGGGTGCGGCGTCTCGGCCCGCCCAGTGAGACCCAGAAAGCAGCGAATGGACCGGAGACAGAAGCACCTGCCGGGGCCGTAGATGGACACTGCCAGCACGCGACCATGGCCACACGGACCCAGCATCTCATACCTGATCCAGTACATGCCCGGCTGCTGGCAGTGGTCCAGGGACCCTGATTTCTTGATGGTAAACCCGTGCTCCGGCTGGGCAGAGAGAAACGGTCACTCAGAGGCTGCCAGGAGGGGAGCGGTCCAGGAGGGACCCCCGGGGTGGTTTGTCTGTCCAGCCAGCTCTGGGACGGACGCCGCTTGGAGGACCATCAAGCCTGGATTCCAAGCTTTGGGCACCTCCGGAGATGCTCCCCAAATCCAACCCTGCTCAAAGCCAAGCAAGACGCCAACGCACAGCTGCCTCCTGGCAGGGCCTATCTGCCCAGGGCTCCCGGGAAACTCTGGAGGGGCCACAGGCCCCTGAGCAGCCTGGCTTGTGGGGAGCCCAGCATGCCCCCCACTGCACCTTCGGGCACCTCAACTTAAGGTTGAGGTCCGTTTCAGCCCCCTCCCCCCAATGTGACCACCCCACAGCTTCAGTGGGAGGGGTGCTTTGCCAGGAAGCAAAGTTGAGCGGGGACAGGCCCGGCTCGTGTCTGCCCCACCCCCTCCGAGGGTCTCCTTTGACAGCAGGGCTGAAGTGTCCCCGTTGCTCAGCTCGAGAAAGAAGGGCAGGCAGATGCTTTCCAAACCAGAAGTACGTGACGGTCAAAGCCAAACCGCACCAGAGGCCCTGCCACGGATCCACGCCCTCACACAGTGAACTTGGCTGCTCGCTGCCCGCCTGGCACACAGAGGATGCACCGGACAGCACGGGCCTAAAGCTGTCCTGGGTCAGGTGTGAGCGTGAGCCCCAGACACCGAGAAGCAGCCTGGGGGAGGGGGATGCAGGGCCACCTGGTCCCAGACCCTCAAATGCAGTGCTGATGGGAGAAGCTGCCCGGCGCCTCGGAAACAGGCCTGAGAAAGGGGTATTCACAGCAGCTAGGCGGGCCGTGTCTTTTCAGGGGGTTCTTTTACTGGGGTGTGGGGTGCATGCTGGCCTGTGAGAGAGGGAGACTGGGCTCCGCACACCCGTCACAGCGGCTGGCTTGGATGCCCAGTCTCTGAGTGCAGGTCTCTGCATGCCCTTTCTGAAGGTGGCCCCAAGTCCCCCGCTCGACCTCCCCCTCTGCTTCCCCCGTGGATGGGGCTAGAGCAGAGGGTCTCTCTGAGAGGCAGGGTGTAGCCCTGGAGGACAGCCAAGTGTCCAGGGTGTCTGAGTGGCCACAGAGCTATGTTGCTTTCTGTAGGCCAGCTCTCCCTGCCCTGTGAGTGCCCCCCTGCCCCCCACAGACCCTCCCTGACAGGGTGGCAGGGGCAGCAAGCTGATCTGACACATGGTCCCTGTCCTGCGTGAGCAGAGCCGGGCACCGGGGCTCCGACTGAGGGGAGGGGAGGGAGGACAGGAGGGGAGGGAGGGATGCCTGCACGAATAATTTGATGCTCCACGTCCTGAAAACCAATGGCCATGTCACACACATGTACATCTGTGTCCAGCCAGAGCCAAGCCCCCACCACAATGTCCCTCCCGACCCCCAGGGCCACGGTCCTGCAAAGGAAGCCGCCGCCTCCCCTTCCCCCAGGGGCACTGCTGGGCGAGTGGCTGAGTGTGTCCCCGTCTATCACAATCCAGCCAGAGGCACATGCACCAACACAGAGGCCACGCCAGGGCTCCCGGCAGCATGGGCGGGAAAGGCACGGGCTCCCCACGCAACCAAGCCCCTCAGGGCCCCTCATCAGTGGCAGTTTGCACTTAGAACGCAGAGAGAGTTCTGTCTGCCGGGTTTGCACACTGGCCACGTGCGACCGGCACTGAGGGGAGCCGAGAGTGACCAGCTCACAAGCTAAGGCGGGGCCAGGGTGCTCAGTGCTGGGGTAGTGCCACCATCTCCCTGGGCAGCAGCGTCACGGTGCCATGTGACAGTGAGGAAATGACATCACCAGACAGTGACGTCACCGTGTAATATGACGGGGAAAATTATATCACCAGACAGTGACGTCACAGTGCAGTGTGACAGGGAGGAAATGACACCATTGGGCAGTGACATCATGGTGCAGTGTGAGGAAATGACATTGCCAGTGATGTCATGGTACAGTGGAACAGTAAGGAAATAACATCATTGTGCAGTGTGATAGTGAAGAAATTACATTGCCAGACAGTGATGTCAATGGTACAGTGGGACAGTGGAGAAATGACATCATTGGGCAGTGACATCATGGTGCAGTGTGACAGTGAGGAAATGACATCACCAGACAGTGACATGATGACTGTGTTCTTCCTCTGATCTGAGATCTGAGATCGGCCCCCATTTTTGCATAAGGTCAACATGAGCACTGCCACCCAATCTTTGGACCTGGCTGTGTGGCTGTGAGGACACATCATAAACACACACACACCCACTATACATATACACCTTGCACACACACACAGGAAAGGGTTTCACATTTTATAGGAAATTTTCATTTCTTTTAACTTTCTATCTTTCCATGAGTTCTGGGATGTTCCCTTGGACACACATGTACAGAGACAGTGTTCTCAGAATGTGTGTGTGTGTGTGTGTGTGTGTGCATGTGCGTGTGTGTGTGTCCTCAGACAGCCGTCCGACAGAAGCGGTTCGCGTGAACCCTCGTGGAGGAGGAATGCAGCCAGGAACATGACTCGGGCCTGAGAGAACTTTGGGCTGGACTCGATGCCCCCGTCCAGGGCAGTCAGTAGCCCTCAGCCTGCTATGGACTGAGGGACATCTTCGTACCACGGGGGCGGGTGGGGCAGGACTACAGCTCAGCAGGCACTAATGGCCCACGACACTCCCTGGCAGTCCCTGAAAGGAGGTCCTGGCACTGCAAGACTAGGAGAACGCATCTTCATACTAATACAGATGACGCACATGTGGTGACTGGTGCTGTCCTGGAGGGACTGGCCAAAGACCACCATCCTGCGGTCCCACCCCTTCCTACCCAAGATGGCCCGCCTGCTCTTGGAATCGCCAAGCATCTTTGACAGAGACGCTAAGCGCTTCTCAACCCGGTCCAACCAACCTTTCACAGGGGTCACTTGATTCATAACAGTAGCAAAACTAGTTATAAAGTAGCCACGACGATAAGTTCTGGTTGGCACTCAGGACCTCAGGAGGATGTCTGAGGGGTGGGGCGTGAGAAAGGTGGGAACCACTGCTCGGAGGGCCCTGAGCTGTGGGGCTGGCAATCAGGCCCCTCCTCACAAGGCCAACACTTCAGACCTGGTGGGCCGTGTTGGGGGGGGGGGTAGGAAACACGCTGGGGCAGCTCTGTCTGCCCCACAGGTCCGGTGGGTCAGATCCACTCGAGGCCCTGACTGGTGGGAATTGGAGGGTCTTTACAGAGAGTGACACACGGTAGCGGCATCAGGCCCCACAGCAAAGGTCACCAAAGACCAGAAGGAAATGTGAGACGGTGGGGGGACAGGATGGGCGGGGAGAGCAGGCTGCCCGGGGCTGGGGGTGCAGAGGGCAGCCCCACCAGGGACAGGCATGCCGGCCACCCAACAGAGGAAGTCCCAGCCCCGGTGCCTGGCCCAGCTGGGCTGTTGGACAGATTACAGAGCAGAGGGGGACCGGGGGTGCCAGGGGCGAGGGCAGCGGGATGATGTTCTGAACTGACCATCTGCCCGTGTGGGAATCACGGGGTCACAGGCTGACAAGAGGATGTGGGGACAGGAGGCTGCTGCTGTCGAAGCTCTGAGAAAGTGCCCAGGAGGGGGCATCAGGCAGGCGGAGTGCCGGCTGTGCCCCCTGCACCCCCTTTCCCCCGCCCCCCCCACCCCATCCCATGCAGGAGGGAGGCTTCCCTCTGAGAGGACAAGGACTGGCCTGGATCTGCCCGCTTGCCAGACCCCCCTCAGAAGCAAGTCCTGGTGCAGACTGCCACCCTTGCCTCACCAGAGGGCAGGTGGGATCCAGCACCCTGCCTGGGCTCGACCCTCAGGAAGAGCAGGGGAAGCTGGGCCAGCCCTGCAGGCCCCAGAACCAGCCAGAACTGGAAGGCATGGGAGGTATGGGATACCAGGCCTGTCTCTGAGAGACAGGGGACCCTGAGACTCTGGCACCAAGACTCCTCGGATACCCAGACCCCGAAGGGGCACAGGACACAGCTGAGCTCCTGGGGAACCTGAGGATCCTGACCTGGCTCGTGCTCAGGCTGCCGGGCGAGGCAGTGAGGACAGGGCTGGGCCGGGAGGAAGCCGGGCGGGAAAGGACACAGCACACAGCACACAGCAAGCTTCCACGGACAGACGCGTCCACGCAGCAGACACAGGGCGCCAGGGGCCCTGAGATGCCCTTCCTCATGGGTCCGGCCTGATGGTCTGTGGTCTTGTGCAAACAACCCACCCTGAATATACCCATTTGATTTGCTTTGTGCCAAATTTGCCCTTCCCTGGGGCAAGAGACACTTCCCAGGGTGCGGGTGCTTTTTAGTGTCCTGCTGTGTCAACAAGCCCACGGTAGAGGATGCTGTACCGAGATATGGGGGTGGGTGCATGCCCTGGAGTCATTTGGTGCAAGACCACAGTGGGGAGTCACATACACATGCCCAGCCAGGCCCGAGCCTGAGTCTACCCGGAGCCCATCTGCCCGGGCAGGGTCCCGGGTCACGGAGGGTCTCTGCCCTAAAACAGCCTGAAGTGGGTTTCGGCGGCACGAGTCCCTGGCTGTGGGTCATGACGGCCAGCAGGTCTGGGGCCAGCACCACACGGCCAGGTGGTCACTGCCTGATGACCACAAGGTGGCCCAGGTGTGCCTGGCAGCCTTGGGGGCTCTCCTGAGAGGCACTGTCTGTTGGGTGGGGGCGTCTTTCCAAACAGACCCCAGCCCCCTACCAAGAGGGGTGGCGGGTGTCTCTGATGCTTACTGCTATGACAGAGACGCCGGCCGCCCTGCTGTCCGGCTTGGGGCCCGTGTTGAAATGTTTCTTGATCTTGCCGGCGACAGACAGCTGGTGCTCACTCTCTGGAAGGCCGTCCTCCTGGGGGGGCGAGGGAGGGGGAAGGAGCATCTCAGGTAGGCGGGAAGGAAGCCAGAACCTTCCACCAACCCAGAGAAGCCATCACAGGAGGCCCATTTTCCTCCCCCTCCCCCCCGTCCCAAGTGCAGAACCCCTGGCAGCCGGAGCTCCCATCAATGTGCTCATGGGACCATAGGACATCCCTGCCCCCAGGGGTGCCTCTAAGGAAAGGGGGGCCCATTTCCCGGGGGTCCTCATCAAAGCCTAAAGCCTAATCACGGCCGTAGGGATGCCTGATATCTGAGCCCAAGCTGATCGTCGGATCCCTCCTCCCCCAAATCCAGGCAGACATCTTTTCCTCCCCACCCACCCCTTCCTGTGACTCAGTCATGTGATCCTGTTCCTTTCGCCCCTGCCCAGTGGCCAGGCCGGGGGACTGACAGACGTGGGCTCAGGACCCTGTCTCCTAGCACACTGCCCTCAGGGGTCCACCCACCCCGGGGTCCTGAGACTGAGACTGAAGGCGTCTTCCTGCCTGAGAGCAGCAGGTGGGCTTAGACTGCTGACCGGGAGCAGTGCGGGGTGACCTTGCTCCATGGAGACTCTGACATCAACACACACAGACACACAGACACACACACACACACATCCCAAACAGAGACAGGCAGCAGCTGGCACGTGCCCACCACAGTGACCCCTCGAGGGCACTGAGCATAGGCGCTGCCCTGTCTACCCTGGGCTGGTCCGGCCTCTCAGAGCCCCTGGAGGCCACTGTCCCTGCCGGGCCATCTTCTCCTAGGAGGCCTGCTGCTGAGGGATGTCCTTGAGGTCAAAGGATATCGATTCTGCTTTGCCCCACAGTGAGGCAGGCACGCTGCCCTGTCCTGAAGCCTGAGCCCATGGTTACAGCCACGGTGTCCATCTGTCCAACTCCACCTGGGTCTTCCTCTCTCCCTCCACCGCACCAAACATGACGTCCTTCTCCAGGGACTGGGCCTTCCCCACGGGTGTGCAAACAGGGGAGAGGAAGCCTCTCTTTGCCAGCCTCTCTGAGCACCTGGCAGTCCTCCTGCAGACAGACGGGTGGTGCCTTTAGCCGGCAATGGTGCTGGGAACATTCCTCGCTAGCAGCACCGGGCGAACACTGTGGCGCTTCTCCTTGGGCCTTCCTGACCCAATGCTCACCCTCACGAGAAAACCCACACTCTTGGTGAGCTGCGCTGCCCATGTGAGCGGCCATGGAAGCAGGGCTCTGGGCGTTCCTAGGCCCTGCTGACAGATGGGGGAGACCCAGTCAGTTCACAGGTCTGCCCGGCATGTGCTCAATGTCTGCATCTTCCTCGCCATGACTTGGCACAGGGACTAGATTTCGTAAACAGCTGGGGCAGCACTGCCCTGCCGTCTGGGCTGGTTCCAGCGTCCTCATCGCAAGGCTGACATGGCCTGGCTCCGCTGTGGTGTCCTAGGGCTCCCCACTCACCGTGGGGCAGGCGTTGCAGGAGATGGAGATGCTGCTCATGGCAATCATGGGGTGAGGTGGGCAGGATGGACCCCCTGGTTTAGGCAGGCGGTGGCTGCTGTGCAGAATCCAGCCGCGGAGACACCGTCCAAGAGTCTGTGTGCTGGTCAGCGCTGGGGCTTGGGCTTGGACTGGGGTTTAGGGAAGTGAGGGGGTGGCGGAGATCTGCCAGGGCAAGGGTCTTCCTCTCGCACAGGAATCCTGGTGGTGAAGTGGGTCAGTGTGCTGCTAATGGTCAGGTGAGCGGTTCCGATCCACCAGCCACGCTTGGTAGAAAGAAGAAGCTGTCCTTTTCCATTAACAAGCAACAGCCACAGTGACCTCCCTACCATGCCGTCAGTGATGGGTCCTCTGATGCCCTGCGGTCGCCGAGGCCACCCCTGCTCACAGGCGCAAAGCCCGGCCCTGCTCCCAGGAGCTGCAGCTGTGTGGATCACAGCCCAATGTGTAACCAGAGACTTGAAGGAAACTCCCTGGCCCGGCCCATGCAGACTCGCAGTGACCCCGGACGGGCCGACCATTGTGGGTTCTGAGACCGTCCGTCTGGTCAGGAGTGGACAGCAGTGAGCAGACTTGAGCTGCCGGCTCCGGCAGCCAGGAAACTCCACCAGGAACAGATGGTGGTGGCAGCAGGCTTCTGTTTGGAGTCTCCTGTGTCCGCCGTCTGCCCAGGCGGGTGGGCTTCCAGCCTGGAATCTGGCTGTGCGTCCGTCTCTTCCAAACCATCACCCAAAGTGTGTGCCCTGTGGCCAGTGGTTGGCTCTGCAGCCGCTGCCAAGATGGAGGGTTTCTTCTGCATGGAGTCCCAATCCCTCTGCCCTCCCTGGGCCCAGCTGCAGTCTGACACACACTCACACTCACACCCACACTCGGCTCACAGCAAGTGCTATTATTTGCTCTTGAGTGTGGGGTTCCTTTGAAGCTGGCGCTGCCCCCTGCTGCGCCCAGTGCCCTCCTGCTCCCAGGCAGGACTGGGGGCAGCTTCCGGCTCCACACCAGGGTCTCCCTCAGCCTCCCTGTCGGTAACACGGGCACCAGGTCCAGCGCCGACGTCGTGGGCCCTGAGGACCAGGCTTCCTAAGTCTCACCACTTCCTGCCAGGGCCTGGCTTGTGCACGCTGCCCATGCTGAAAAGCCATGGGGCCCGGTGCCTGGTGCAGCCAGCCTGGAGCGGGCCCTGGCACGTCCCTCGAGGGTGCCTATGTGTCGGTGGGACACACAGCACAGGACCCAGGGGATCGGCCAGTGCCTGCAGAAGGACCCTGTGGGGGGGACACTTACGCTGACCCAGGTGTGCCCCAGGACCTGGACGGCCGAGAACCGCTGGTCCACGTCCACCAGCAGCATCATGGTGATGAGGGCCTGTGGGGAGAAGGCCGGGCGGTCAGCGGGGGTCTCAGAGAGATCCCTGTCTGTGCTCGGTGTGAAGCAGCATGCGGCATGCGGGGGCGAGAGTGCCGGATGCTCACGCTAAGGTTATGAGGCTGGCAGTTCAAGCCCACCAGCTGCTCCTTGGGAGGGAGATGAGGCCGTCTGCTCCCATAAGGGGAGACGGCCTTGGGGGCCCACAGGGAGGTCTGCTCCCCCTGCATTACCTCCATGGGAACAATCCATCCACCCCCACCCCTGGCAGGCTCTGACCCTGGGAGCCCTGCGTGCATCCTGTGTCAGAGGCTGCCCAGCACCTCTGGGTGTGCAATCCTTCACCTTCAGGCCAGGAGCCTGGTGGACAACACCCACCTTGGCCGAGTCAGAGACGTTGTCCCAGTAGGGGGAGGGGAAGTCCACTTGTCCCATTAGGATCTGGTCGAACAGCACCTCCTGGTCATCACCGCTCCTGCGCACGGCAAGAGGGGGTGCGTGAGCACCACCCCATGGATGAAGCCCCCCCACCCTGGAAGACACCCCCACCCTGAATGATGACCCCCCACCATGGATGCCCCCTGCCCCACCCACGGCCAGCCCCTCCATGGGAAGACCACACAGACAGACAGGAAGGCGTGTCCTTGGGGCATGTCTCAGAGACCCAGTGTTGTGGCGCAGGGCCCTGGGACACAGTAGTGGACACTGCTGATGCTGGGCGGGGTCCCTCTCTCACCCTCGGAATGGGGGGAAGCCACACAGCAGGATGTAGGTGATGACGCCGGCTGCCCAGATGTCCACCTTGAGACCGTACCTGGGAAAGGGACCAGGCACAAGGCTAAGAACGGGAGCCAGTGCCTGCCTGGGCTGGTGGCACAGTGCTCCGTAGATGGTAGGCTCTGGGGGCACTGGCCACCAAGTGGCCCTGCCAGCTGGAGGCGCTGTGAGTGGGCAGTGCCCTCATGTCCCCTCTGGAGCCTCTCTATCAGCCTTGCCCCCCTCTCTCTGGTCGATCACAGCAGGGTCAGCAGTTCAAACTCCAAGGGAGAGCTCCAAGGCTGTGTGCCCTGACGGCCTGGGAAAGCCCACGTCCAGTGGCCCTGAATCGACCCAGCTCCGTGTCGGCAGCTGCCCAAAGGCACAGCAGGAAACACAGGCTGGTCACACACTCCGGGCCGGATGCAGGGACCTTTGGGAATCAGGCCTTTCTGCCTGCTGGCCAAGGGGACCCACAGGGGACGGCACTAACTGCTCACCACCGGCGGACCTAACACAGAGCAGACAAGGTGGCTGTCTGTGTGGTGTCCTGGGGAGAGAAGAGGTTGACCTTTGCCCTTTCCCTCGGTCCTATGTCAAGTGGGACACTCCTCTCACCTGCCCGTGGTCCCTGGTCAGGAGCAGTGCATGCCTAAGTCAAAAGGGCCTGTCACCAGGCTGTGCAGAAATGGCACAGAGACCCTGCCGGACAGAGTGACACTGTCCCTAGGCAGGACATCGGTCATGACAAGCACTTAACCACTGTGCCACCAGGGCACCTTTGGATCCTGGCTTCTTCCGTACAAACTCCATGAACCCACGGCCCGGCATCCATCCTGGTCACACAACCCACCCTGCCCAAGCTTCAGCTAAATCGTCCCCCACCCAAGGACAATCAGGTCAGGCTGCAACCATCAGGAATCTTAGATACGCCCATCTTATTGTTTGAGCGACTCCAGTAACCTCTCTCTCCTATCACATCTACCCTTGGTTCATCCCCCTCATTACTGTTTGACCTATGGGATAGGCCCCCCCCCAACTTATGACATCTTTACCTGTAATTACCGGGTTCAGAGGTCCCCCAAGAGGTTATTGAAGCTTGATCACAAATAAATCTCTCTCTTACTCTCTGTCCACCCAACCCACCATATGGGAGCTGAGGTGAACATGCTACCATGACATGTGTCTGACTATTATTATTTTTTTCTTTCTGATGCTCTCTATAACTTTACTATAATAATTAATAATTATCACTGTTCAGTTGTGCCTATCAAACTCGTGATGTATGTATCGGAGGCTGGCTTCCTCTGATAGATGATGCCCAACGTGGGCCTTCGGTAGGAAAAGAACTCTTTTGCGTTAAATCCCGTATTACGATTCTACAGCCTCATCAGACTGTGAGGGTGAATTGGGAAGAATTTTGTTGAGTAGTTGTTTAGTCTGAGATATGGGTCAGGCAAAGCATAAGGGTACGAAGTACCGGGAGTACTGTATCATACTTTGCAAACTTCTAAAGAAACAGAATGCAGTGGTAAAGAAAAAGAAAATGAGAGGGTTTCTTCAATCGGTAGAAAGATTTGATCCTTCTTTTCCGGAGTCAAGGACCTTTGATACAGAGATCTGGGATGAGGTCGCGTTTAACTTAAGAAAAGCCCAGAAGGCCAGAGAGAGCATTCCCATGCTTAGTCTTTATAGCCCCAAGTGAAGAGGGTTTTAGAACCTGTGCCGGAGGAAGAGAAAGACGATTGTTGGTCTGGTGAGCGGACTGTGAACTATCCAAATCTAGAAAGGCAAACTAGAGTCTCTGTGAATGTATTAGGTGATGAGACTTTAGAAAGAACAGAAGAAGCAAGGATTGGTTTGCTATCTAAAGTCTCTGTTATTCTAAGAGAGACCTCATGGTCAAAGCCTCTATATCCTCAGGGCACTGCAAGGCCCAAAAGTTTAAAGGTGATAAAGCATTAGAGGTTGCGAATTCCAAGATCCAAAGTGAGGTCATTGAACAATCCCAAGAAGTTGCTTTGCTTTCAAAGTTTGGTGAAAATACCTGGGATTGTAAAGCAAGTCACAAGCCAGTGTTGGAGGTAGAGAAGCTAACCCCGAAGACACGGAAATTCCAGAGGTGGAGTTTCAAGATATGCAGGCAGAAAGCGTCAGCTCAGAAAATAAAGGTGAAGAGACAAAGGATATAAAGGCACCTTTGCTCTCACGAGTGGAAGCAGATTTAGAATTTAGAATGCCTTGTCCTGTCAGAATTATTAACAGACACCTTACGGGAGGCACCTACAAGGAATTCACAGTGCAAGACCTCAAGGGGCAGCAGTGACTATGGCCCAGACGCCCATGATGTGCCCACCATGATAAGGTCTTTGGCTGAGTCTGAGAGCTGGACCCCTGCTGACTGGAGAGCCATAGCGAAATTGTGTCTCTAGCCTAAGGAATATTTTCAGTATTTAGCATTGTGGAAGGAAACAACCCATTCACAGGCTCGTAGGAATGCTGACGACAGATTAGATATAGGAATTCATCAATTGCAAGGAATGAGAATTATGTCACAGTTAAGTCTCAGCTTCAATTTTCAGAACAGATGATAGCACAAGTAAGAGAAGTGTGTCTCAAGGCATGGAAACAAATAAATCCATCATAAGAGAGAAAGCCAAGTTACATGGATATAAGACAGTAGAATGATGAATCTTATGTTGAGTTTGTGTCCTGTTTAGAAGACTCTGTTTCTAAGTGTGTAAAAAGTGTTCGTGCAGTGAAAGAAATAATGCATAAGCTCTTTTATGACTCCTCTAGCAAAATTTGTAAAGATGCTCTGCGTTCTTGTAGGGAACAGGGCACACTATTACATTACATAGAATATGCAGAGAGGTAGAGACAGATAAGTACAAAGTCATCCTCATGGCAGAGGCCTGGCAGAGTACCCCAAACCTAAAGAAAAGTGCTTCAGTTGTGGAAAGACTCCTCATCTTCAAAGAGAATGCAAGGCAGAGCTGAAATTTACATAACAATGAAGACGCTATAAAGAGTTTCACTTGTTGGGAATCAGACAAGTTCCCTGATATTGGTTATAATGTTTTAAAATCTGTATAATTGTTATAGAAAGGGGAGAAGAGATATATTAGGTGTCACAAATTGCTCTTGATCATGCTAACCAAAAAAAATTTTCTCCTTATTAAAAACTTGTAACAAAATTAGGGCAAGTAAACGCACATTCACTCCTAAAGAGAAAGCTGATCCTGAAAAATCTGAGGAGAATGGCAATCGTGTTCGGGATTTAGGTCCAATAATCTGGAGCATGGGCTATGCATTATGTTTTTACAGAATAAATCTGATGAACTCTCCTTAGGAGAACGCAACCACGTTTGGAGAAGGAAGATGAAGTACACAGAAGAGATGGCGAAATCCCTTAACCATAATTCTTTTTCCAGGTTGCTGACACCCCAAAGGGAGGGACTCTTTATTTATATTTTCACAGGCCAAGGAAATAGTGGAGTTCTCCACCCTCACCCACCAGCAAGGAGTAGAACGGCAGAGAGAAGCAGAGTCATTCAGAACATCAAAGATGACCTCACGGAATCCAGAGACACACAGTCGCTGCCTGCTGGGTGTTTCATCCACTGCTGATGCTGTTGAAAGGACACTCTATTGCTCTATCATAATTGAGCATTTTAAACAAAAGTGACTTGACTATTACTACAAACTGCTCTTTTGCCGAAAGATCAAGATTTCGGACTTATTAATTGATGCTAAAATGTGACTATGCCTAACTGTGATTTGCTTATGGAGCATTGACTAAAGGCTAAGGGAAACAATAGATAGTGATCACATTGCACGATTAGGATTTAATTGGGAAATATTTGCTAGGGTTTAAGGAAAATACTTCAGTGGATGTTATTCAGCTAAAAAAGGATATATTCTACGCATTCAAAAATGAGCTTGAGGCTTCTAGCACAAATACTATTAAACTATTGGTGAATGGCATGGGAGGGTTAGGCCTGGGAGCATGGATTCAACGTATCTCTTGTGCTGTGTCCCCACCCCCCACGATGCACTCACCCGGTCTCAGCTATGATCTCGGGGGCCACGTAGGTTGGGGTGCCGCACACGGTGTACAGGGGCCCATCCACGATGGTGGCCAGCCCAAAGTCGCCCAGCTTCAGTGACTTGCTGCCGTCCTGGTGCTCGTAGACCTGGAACAAGAGGGGGCCCTGACTGTGACCAGACACCAGACCCGGGTGGAGTGGTGCTCCATCAGGCCGGCAGTTCAAGACCACTGGCTGCCCCAAGGCAGCAAAACGAGGCTGTGAGCTCTGTGGAGTGGCCTCACGGCCACAGGTCCCAACCAGTGACCCGACACAGGCTGCCACACCACTGTCCCACATGGACTCTCAGGTCGGTCGTCAGGGATTCTGCCCCCTGGTCCGTGTTGTCAAGTCCCTGCTGACCACTGACCAAGGGGAGGGCCCTGGGGTGTGACTCTCAGGAATCCTTAAGTAAACCAGGGGTTGGAGCGTCTGGCAGAATCCAGACCCGGCCGACCGCCCGTCCTTGTGCTGCAAACACCGGCTCTCGGCGGCTCAGGACAAGCAGATGGCATGTGTCGCGTGCCTGGTAAAAACTGCAGACACACGCAGGCACACACGCACACACGCACACACACACACACAGAGGCAGTCCTAAAGGACCCAGACGTTCCTGCAGTGTCGGAGAAGTTTCCACCTTCCTCCCGGGGTGGCCGGTCCGTATTCGGGTGTGGTGGAGATGCACAAGTTCAACGGGTCAAAACCCAGCCACCCAAGGGAGAAAGGCTCGGCCTGCTTCCACCCGCCCCGTCTCATCCCGTGTGCAGCTCCCTGTCCTGCAGGTCCGGGGCTCAGTCTCGACTCCACAGCAGGGTGTCTGTCCGTCTGTTGGATTCCACCCCTGGACGGGGTGCCTTCCGCCCTTGGGACTTCTTTGCATGCAAGACGGCATCACCAAGGGCCTGTGTCAGGGACATGATGACACGCCCCCTCACACAGCTCAGACACCTTCCCAGCTCAGGCGCAGTCTCCGCCCCCCCCCAGCTCAAATGTTCTCCCCCCTCCTCCCCACCGCCGCCAGCTCTGACACAGCTCCATCCCCAAGATGCTGGCGGCCCCAGCAAGGTCTCCTCCTGGCTGAAGGTGCCACTGTCCAACATTCCCCCAAGACCAGTAGCAACATTTCTTTAAAATGGACAAGGAGGGTTCCCATGGCCACTTGGGGTGTGGGGCCAGCACGACACCCCCTGGCCAACATCAGGACGGGTGTGGGTCTCCGGAGAAGGTGCTGGGTCGGCTTCCGCTCCAGCCATGGGATTCCAAGCCCAACCCCATGGGGTCTTTTCTAATTGTTCTTAAAGACCCTCTCTGACAGTGGGGGCTCTTGTGGTAAAGGAAAGTTCAAAGGTCATTTGTCACCCGGGGTCCCTGGCCTCTGTTGGAATCAAAATTGAGAACAAACAGAAACAGAGGGCAGATACCCGTCTAGACCATCCTGCTGGGGAAAGGCCGTCTAGACACCAAGGACCCAGTGCCCCGGACGCCCTGTGCAAAGACGTCACTTTGAAAAGCAGACAGAAAGGGCCAGGGCTGCAGACGGCTGAGGCCGTGGTAATTAAGCCCCAGCTTGGGCAGTTGGTGTCAGAGGCTGACGACCACAAGATGGCGTCCTTCCCCTCCAGTCCCCAACATGGCGTGAGTCTGGGCTACCTGCCAGCCTGCAGGATTTCCTGAGAACCCCTGCCCCAGCCCACCGCTGCCCTCCATCAACCTCCCTTCCTGCCTCAGAGCCCCACGCGGTCCAGAGGCAGCTCCCATAGGATGGAGGGACACAGAGGCTGCCACTGGGCTCACGCAGCCCTGACGGTGAGGGGCACAGGGCGGTGCTGCCTTGGGCAGAGCAGGGGTCGCTGTGAGCCGAGCGGGTCAGCGGCATCTCAGCAGCCGTGCTCGTGGTCTGGCTGTGGCTGTCCGGCTTGGATCTCATGATCTAGTCCAGGAAGCGGGCAGTGACGGGGCTGCTGCTAGACCTGAGGGCAGAGATGTCCCACGGGTGCCCAGGTGGTCATCAACGTGGGAGTCCACGGCCTGGTGGGTCTTTCCACCTTGGAGCTGCTAGCTGGGTCTGCATCGTCGACCTTTGACCTGACCCCTGGGGTTGCTACCAGGGCTCCCTGCTGTGGATGAGGCAGGGTTGGGGCGCCTCACAGCACGGGGCGCGGCTTTGCTGCTGCCCTTGGAGCCTGACCACCAGGTCTGACGCCGGTGGCTGCGGGGGCCCACACCCTACTTCTAAGGGGCACCTGGGCGCCTCCTCAGAGAAGCACTGCTTCTGTTGCAGTGGCCCTTCCTGGGATCGTGGGCGGTACGGGAGCTGGGTGTCTGGGGAATAAGTGGTACAGACTTGACTGAAGCCACAGCCGGCAGGCCGTGTCGCTGAGCCGCTGGGGGTGGGATGGGGCACGACAGGGCCTCCCAGTTAGCAGCTGGAGTGCTGAAGTGCTGCACCACTAGGGCTCCTGGAGAACCGCCCTCCTTGTTGTTGTAGGTGCTGTTGAGCGACCCCACACTCCGCAGAACGAGGCCGCCCAGCCGACTGGCCTCACCGTGGTCATCACTGCAGCCACTGCAACATCCCTCCTTGTCCTTCACAAGCCCGACGTCCCTCCCACACAGCGCACAGGACCGGTCGCAGGCACACAGTGCGGGAGACAAGGGTCCCCACCCTCCCTTCTGCGCAGCCCGCCTGCTGTACTTCCCGCCAGTGTGTGAGACTTGGGTTTCGGGTGCCATCGAGGCCAATGGGAAGGCAGACGGGGGTGGAGTTTGATCGGGTCGCAGCTGGATTGGAGGGCAACCAAGACTGCTGACAGATGGCGGACTTCCTGCCTCCCTCTTGCTCCCCGTGACCGCACGGGCGTGCTGCTGCTTTTGCAAGCTCTCTGCCTCAGCCTGTGCGCTGCCCTGCCTGAGGCCACGTCGACCCTCGGGTCCTGTCGCCAGAGCTCGAGGCTTCTCCACGCCGGGGTGCGAGCCTCGCCTCAGCTTGAGGCTGGTGGATCCTGTCGCCTCAAGACCCTACCCAGGCCACCCACTGTGGGTGACCTGCCCGCCTGCCATCTGCTGCCCACCCGCCCCTGGGCAGACTCGGCCCGCCTGGCCCGAGGAGAACTCCCCAGTCTCCTTCCTTGGCCTGGGACCCGGCAGCCACGTGAGTCGAAGGTCTTCCCGCGCACCAACAGTTCCACAAGTGGCGTGAGCTGAGCCCCGGGACCGTCCTTCTCGCCGCATAAACCTGCCCTCATCTCTGTGTCTCATCGTCCTGTGCTGGTTTTGTTTCTCTGGGAACCCGGCCTGACTCTGAGGGTCCGTCCCTGGCAGCAGCACCAGCCCTCTGGGGTGGGGCGGAGGGGGGCGTGCTAAGTGAACACCACAGCTCCAGGGATGGCCAGGAGGCTGTGAGGGGGCGGGGCTGAGTGAACACCACAGCTCCGGGGTTGGCCAGGAGGCTGTGAGGGGGCGGGGC
>PVJH01030650.1:0-24569 GCA_004026705.1 Nesogale talazaci
CCAGGTGGCTGCACCGCTGGGATTCTGAAGGTGAGGGCGAGCGAGGGGGTTCTCCACCTGCGGATGGTGTAGGATCCCTGGTCGCCTGAGCAAACATGCCACCGGCCAATCGCTGGATGCCATGGGATTCTTCTACAGCTGCCTGTTCAAGAATCAGCTCTCTTTCTGGAAGCTAGACCACAGACATTTCTTCCGTGTTTGTGTGTGTGTGTGTGTGCCTGTATGCAAGACTCACACCAGGACCTGTGTGTCTTCGTTGGAATGGATTGTGTGGAATCTGTGGATATCTGGGATGCTTGAGAGTGAGCAATTAACTGTGTTGCAGTTCGTAGATTTGTCGCACCTAAATCGGTATTCCAACGTTTCCAATAGAGACGTTGAAGATAAATTGTCATCTGATGGAAGAATCTGACCAGGACAATCCTGAGAAAAATTAAGTACACAGCCATTACAGAGCCCTTCGACAGCAAACAATATTGCTCAAACAATCTGGTCAGAATTCATTGGCCAAACAAAGTATTAGTCCACAATTTAAATAAAAGGGATTTAAAATAACTAAGATATCATTAAATATGTATTTGGGACAGTTGCCAATGCTGCACTCACTTATTATACATACTTTAGCATGAAGATGACTGATTAGAGCCACTGACTGAAAAAGTCCAGTACATCTAAGGGGATGTGGTAACTTCTAAACCCTGTTGAGCTTTTTCCTTTTGGGAAACCTTAATATTTTAAACTATGTAATATAAATCAAATGCTGTGAACGTCCCTGTAAGCGACACGATAGGTCATTGTTTAAAAAGTAAAATTTCTTTAGGTGGGATCTTTTTCCTTTAATGACTCTTGCTTTACTATTGTGTCCCATTTAAACCTTAGTTTGCTTAGTTTTTCCAAAATTTCCATTCCATTGTCAGAAGCCATCTGATGCTAATTATTTAAGAAGAAAACAATATTTCAGGCATATTTTTTCTATTGCTTATATCACAGTTGTTCAATGGTGAGAATCTCCTCTTGCAATAAGTTTGGAATCATTCACCAGTCTGGGCAATAACTGGATTTTAAGGAGTTCTTAAAGAAGAACTTTGGAAAACAAGCTGTTTAGAATTACACTGCAGTCGTGGCCGTCAGCCAGTCATAGTGATTGTCAGCCTTTTATTATTCAATAAAATGCCTCCCCTTTATGTTTAATGCAGCTTTGCTGAAGAAAAGGAAAAGACATCAATAGCCTTCCTGCACTTTCCCCATTTACTACATAATTATAGGACAGTACTCAAAATATTCCACTACCATTTCCTCCCAGCCTGACACTTTCATCCTTTTTAGGTTATGCATTGCCACATTTTTAAAAAAAGATGTAAACAAAGTTAGCTTAAAGGAACTGGTATTTACTGAGCATAGCCTCATTCAAAACTCATAATGTCTCTGTGGCATCAAGATTATAGGCACTTTGCCGATTGGGAGACTAAGGTTGGCAAAGTTAAGTAATCTTCCTAGGGTTCTCTTGTCAGGGAGATGTAACGAAAATGATATCCGGCTTTACTGCTAGAATCAAATTTTCCAAAAAGAATGCATGAAAGCTACTGAATAGTCTCAAATACTGTACTCACTACCATCAAGGCAAGTCTGACTCAGAGTGTCTAGCGGTCAGACACCAATCCTGAAGAACAAACTAAGAACTGCCCCTGTGGGTTTCAGAGACTAAATCTGTAAGGATGTAGGATGCCTCAGTTTTCTCTCTCGGCATAGCTTGCTGACTTTGAACTGCTGACTTTGTGGTTTTTCCCCCAAAAGGGAACCCACCCCTCCCTATGCAAATGCTTTCGTTGTTGCTAGTTAATAAACATGTAATTTACAGCATGATTGAGTTCAAAGGGTCAACCTTTCAGTTAATAGTCTATCACTGAACCATTCATCTTAGCGCAGGATTCCCCAAAAAAGCCTAAATAGATTTATAATTCAAAAATAAACTAAATTTAAATAGTGAGTTTTTAGTTTTTGAACTGTACGCTATTCCTTCCATCAGGAACTATGGAAGATACATAAATTGTATATTGTATGTATGTTTTGCATATGCATGTATATTTAGGTAGGAATTATAATGGTTTAAAAGTACTTTTTTACAACTAATCGCCTCAACGTTTTCTCTTATTCTGCTCTATTTTTTTTATCTCAGTAATTTTAATTTTTTATTTATTTAACCCTTCACGATCTGTTCTATTATTGCATATATTGAAACTTTACTGACACTTCTCTTTTTAGTTTAGATAATTTTCTTCATTTTTCCCAACAGTCCTATTGGGAAGAAATGCAAAAAGCTCATTAAATGGCATCTATAAACCTCCAAAGAAAGTAGAGCGATCTGGTTGCACTGTGGTTTAGGCCTCGGGCTGCTACCCACAGGGTGGACACTGGCTAGGAGCGGGAACGGTAGCAATAGCAGATTCGGTGCAGTTACCAAAGAATGGATTAGAAGTTACCAAAATGCAACAACTTTCAAATGACTGTCAAGTCATGACGCCTTTTAGCCACCCTCTGTGACAGAGTAGAATTCTGTGAGTTGCCAAGGCTGTAAACATTTAAGATAGCCAAGAGCAGCATCTTTCTCCCTCAGAGATTAGAAGAAAAGTAAAAGTTTGAAAAATAAAATAAAATAATGGTAACTCACTGCGAGCAAGTGAGTTTGGACTCATAGTGACCCTAGAGGGTGGGGTAGAACTTCCCCTGTGAGTTTCAAGACTCCTGACCAGAATGGACAATCTTTCTTTCTTTGTGAGAGCAACTGGTAATTTCCAACTAACACTTCACCATTATGCCATGAGCAACGTAATGCAGCATACATAAATTATCAAGAATGACTGTCAATTTATCATTTTCCTTATTACACTTTTTGTATATATCTTTATATCTTTAATGAGAATCAAAAAAAGTCCCAAAATAGAATACAGTTCATACCCCAATATTTTATTGTTTACTTATTTCAAGGAGTTCTCTGGGTGTAGTGGCTTAACAGACAGGCTGGGCTGCTAAACGCCAAGTCAGCAGTTGACACCCATGAGCCACTCCATGGGAGAGAGATAAGGCTTTCTGCTGCTGTGAAGAAGATGCTCTTGCTAACCCCAAAGCACAAATCAAGTCCTTGGAAGTGAGCTGAGTTCATATTGATTTCCAGGAGTGAAAGGACTAATGAGATATGTGTGTTGTTAGAGAAGTAGATGGAAAACAAATTATGTCTGGTATGATAGGACTCCTGGTGGTGTTGTGGTTAAGCACTCAGCTGCCAACCAAAACATCTGCCGTTTGCCGTCCTGGGGGAAGATAGCTATGGGCGTGGGCTTCTCTGTGGACTGGGCCTCCTCTGCCAGAGAGAGTCCCTGTGACACAGTCTACTTCACAGTCTGGTCCTCTCTTACAGGTCGCAAAGAACTCTGTGTTGCCAAATCCTTAGAACATGTCACAGTTTGCTTTCACAGGTTTTCTCATCTTCATTTAACTCTGTGTTACTCCTGGTAGACTAGAGAAACAAATTCATAAACACACATATGTATATAAGGGAGAGGTTTATATACAAGAGGAACGGGACATTGAGAAAGCATCCCAACCCATTCTAAGTCTATGAGTCTGATATTAGCACGCTTGTCGGATACCAATGTCTGATATAAAGCCTCTTCAGACTCACAAAGCACATGCAATGACACCATGACAATCACAGGGTAGTGGGTGCAGAGTCTTGTGTATCCGGTGGCAGTAGGAACATCTCAGCACTGGCAGGAGTCTCCACGTAGCTTCTCCTGGCCCAGATGTCTGGTTCCATCAGGGTAAGCCCATGTGTCTTCTCCTCCAGCTCCTTCAGGACTCAGGGTCTATCAGCATGCTGCTATCTTGTCTTATCAGTAGAGTGTCTCCCCAGAACTTAGTTGATGTTCTCTTATCTCCATGGGGGAAATATCGCAAGATTTCCCAGAATTCTCAGAGAAAGCCATGTCCACATAGAGGTCTCCTTAGTTATCTCCCAACTGACAAGCTAGACTCCACCCCTACACCCCAATCATGAAATTGACATGAGTATACATAACTGTCACAAACTCTATTGAGTAGACATTTTTTTTATTTACAATAAACATTTAATCTTAGGATAGATTTAGAAATGTTGCCGTTTTAAAAATTCAGAAATCTAGGAAGTTCCCACACCTTCCTAGTCTGCTTTTCTCTGTTTTTGACATCTTACCTCAAACTCATAGAATACATTTGATATCACTAAAAACAAACACACTCACTCCAGCAAGTCAATTCTGACCCAAACTCACTCCAGCAAGTCAAGTAGCCCTGTGGACCGACAGAGTTGAACGGTCCCAGTGGGTTTCTGAGGTTGTGGACGCTTTATGGATATAAGATTATTAACAAAGGTCCATATTTGATTGAAGTTTTCTCAGCCTGACATGCATATCTTTATGTATTATTATTGTTTTCTGCTTCAGAATCCTTCCCAAGATACCACATTCCATTATTCTCTCACCCTAGGTGGACATGGCTGCCATTTTCTTGATCTTTTCTTGGTTTCTTTGATAGCTTTAACAATTGTGTGGAACACCATGAGTGGCTGCCATCAAGTTAATGCTGACTCACAGGCATTTCCTGAACAACAGAAATACAGGTTGCTGGGTCCTGCTTCATTTTCACAGCATCCAGTGTGTTCGAGCTATGCCAATCTATCTCATCTCCAACCCGCTTGTTGGTTACCAACTCATCTGTCAGCCTCGAGCAACTGATCTCTCCTGACAGGATGCCCAAAGTCGATCAATTGAATCATCCTCTTTGTGATCCCTGAGGTTTTTTTTGACTAATTTATGGAAGGCGATTTCAGGCTTCTCCGACCCCCACCCCTACCTTGGACTGATTTCATCCGGAAGTTCCACAGACATCTGTTCAGCATGAGTGAATATGCTGGTATTTGAAAGGTGGGAGCTTTAATAATGTCCAGCATCTGAGCCCCATGCCGATCAGCACAGTAACAGGACCCACAATAGCAGGGTGACAGGGTTATCAGGGAGGCATTGTGTAGAAAGCCTCTCAACTGGAGATCTGATGTTTGGTCACACTGGCATTGAGGGTTTAGAGGAAGAAGATTATAGGTGAAGCACCATTTTCATCCATTCATAACACCGACAGCATGATTCCTCACGAGGACTGGAAACCAGGCTTACCTGGCTGCAGCAGAGTTTGGCAGTTGCTTATTTCCGTTGCCAAGATCCTCCTTTGCTTCATATTCTCCATACTGCAGTCAAGAGGGAACTCCCCAGTATGGTACTCTCTTAAGATGTAGGGATTTATCATCATCTTTCTTGAAGGGGGAATATACACCTAAAACATTTGAAATTCTTCTGTCAAGAATATTTGTCTGTTCTCACATATTTCCAAATACAATAATGTATTGATATTGATATGAACTCATGAATATTGACTTTACATTTTAGGTTATTAGACAAGTCTACTTTATTTTGTTGCTCACATTTTTCCTACTTTGGCCACTGGGGGATATTTCTCCTGACTTTTGTATCCCTTAAACATTTCCTTACTTCTGGCAGTCTAAGTCTAAGATCGGGGGTGAGCCCCGGTAGTGGTTGAGTGTGGAACTGCGGCCCACAGGACTGGCGGTTCAGATCACCTTGTATATTCCCTGTAAAGGCCTTAAGACCAACCATTTCTTCAAGAAGCTCTGGTTCTTTGTATTAGTGAATCTTATTTAAAGTCACATCCTGGGTGATAGGTAGGCTTTATGGAAATTTTGACTTCTTTTATTTCCCAGGAGTCCTGGGGGGTGTAGTGGATTATGCAAAATCACTAGTCTTAGGAGGAAGTTGAGGTGATCAGCTCCTATAATTAACATCTCAGAAACCCATAGGGGCAGTTTTGATCTGTTTTATAGCATTGCTGTGAGTCAGAATTAACTCGATGCTAGTGAGTTCGGCCTTCTTTTCTTTTTGATTTTCATTTCCCTGGGACTAAGAACTTCTGGTCCAAGTTATTGATCCAAGGGATGCATTGCCCTTAAAGAGTTGGTATCTTTGATCTACAAGTCCTTTCCTTCTTATTCTACATTGTGTTTCAGAGGCTTCACCTCTTGTCTTATACCATCATCCACAGGCTGTGGTTTCCAAATACATAACCTAACCCTGTCCTTTCCCCCTAAAGACTCTTACTGCTCGATGAACATGCATAGTGCATGCCTCTGAGATAGCAGTCTAGCCTGTATAGTGAGTTATGCATTGCACTCCTCACCACAAGGTCAACAATTCAGTGACACCAGATGCTCCAGGGAGAAAGTTTAGGCTGTCTGCTCTCCTAAAGCTAGCTACCCTCAGGAAAGCCACAGGGAGGTTCTCCCCTGTCTGAGAAGCTTGCCATGAGTTGGAATAGAGTCTCTGGTAGTGACTTGATTCTCTTAATACTTTATTTAGTGAGCCACAGGTTCATGAGATAGTTTCAATTTTTATGAGAATTTCCAAATTTGACACACAGCCATGAAGTGAGTATATGTTATTGGAAAAACAATGATGCCCATAAACTTCTGAACCAGGGGTTGCTACAAACTTTCCACTTCTAAAAGGAGTTGCAGTGTCTGAGATGTAAAATACAGAGATGCGGCATGCAATAAAAGGAAGTATTCCTATATTTGAATTCTGTGCATGCCTCCGAGGGAACATTCTGGAACTGAATCCACTATCTTTTGTTTTCAACAAATTAACTCCTTCTTTTGTTGCCCATACTTCAATTAAATACCATCGGCACTTACGCCATCACTCCTTCAATCATCTGACTCATTCTAGTCTCTTCTCTCATTTGTATTCTACTGCCTACTGAATAATGAATTTAGCTCATCTTACCTCCTAAGAGGTCAATGAATCACTTCCCTGCTTTGCAGGTTGTGTTTCTTCAAATCCCCACTCCTCTCTGAACTCCTCAAAACATTTTATGAAGCAAATAATCATTCCTTTGTATAACATCACATTGCTCCAAAGAAAAAATAGAGCATGTGTCTTTTTTCATTGTTTTCATTCAAGTACTTGCCACAAGACTGAACTTACATCACTTGTTCAGTAGCACGTAACATACATACATAATTCTATATCTCCATAATATCTATATGCTTCAAAACGTTTGTGGAAAAAATAGAATTAAAAGATAAAGAAAGTTTTCCATGAATTTTGGTGGGGATACTGGTGTATATAGCTATGTCCTACAGAGTTGTCTTTGATTCCTAAGGACCCCATGTAACACAGCAGAACTTCCCGCAGGGCATTCTGGGTTGTGATCATTCAGATTTGTTCCTTTCCAGCGTCAGGGTAGGGTGAGCTACCATCCTTTCCCTGACCAACCCGAGGCTGAACTGTTAAGGCACCAGATGCACATGTCTTCTTTGCCTCCTCTCTCCCTCATTTTTGTTTCTCTCCCTCTCCACCTTCCCTCAATCTCTGCTCACTATCCCCAGAAACAGAATTACACATAGACAAATCACACAAAACAATACCATCAATGCCCCACCTAGGTGTGAAAAATGGCCTGGGAACCATGTTGGACCTCCACCTAGGTCCAGGAAAGGAGAATGCAGCTCCACCTCTGCCCAGGATGACCTGCCTCTACTCCCTAACTTCTTTTACCTCCTTCTGCCACCACCCATCCCTTTTCTGACACGCTGCTTCTCCAGTAAGTTCAGTAATTCGTCATAACAACCACACAGAGCCCACAGGAGATACGTTTATGTGGGTTTCTTAGGGAAGGTAACCGGTTACATCAAGTCAGAAACAGAAAGCATTAAAGAGCCAGCTATTTTGTCCACAGTGCCTCGTCTCAGCCTTGAGGGCAGATAGGCCTCTCTGATTTCTCTGGGGACCTCGGTCAGGGGTCCCTGAGCCTCAGCACTGCTCCTGCAAGTTTTCTAAAATCCCTTAGTACTGCTGCCTACCTAGAGGACGCCACCCTCTTCAGGCCAACCTCCAGCCCAAAGACACTCAACTTAACTTCCATATTCTTATCTCACATGGGAAGCTTGCATGCTTTCTGCAGGAGCTCCTCTTGTAGAGGATCATAGAATGCTAAGAAATCCCCACAGAGTCGGCTACATCTTGTTTGCATATGCTCTCTGTGTCCTTTCCTGAGAGATGTAAAGACGATGGAGAGAAGAGACATACCAAATCATTCCACTTCACCAGAATGGTATACCAAAAATACGTAGTCATCAGAATACCTTATGTATTTTTGCCTTAAGTGAAAATGACTGGACCCCTCGGGGTCAGTGGTGGGAGTGGAGCTGCCAGGTGGGTGCAGGGAGGGTGGGGTGGAGAGAGGAAGCCAGCTGTGGGGATCTGCAGACGGTCTCCTAGCTGAAGGACGGACGTAGGGAGCAGTGGGCAGAGGGAGATGTCGGGCAGGGTAAGATATGACAAAACAATAATGATGGCAGAGTAATGAGGACTGGGGGGAAGGGAGGAAAAGGATGGAGGGGGAAGGAAGAGAGGCTCATATCAAGGGTCCAAGTGGAAAAGCAGATGTTGGGAGAATGTTGATGAGGGCAGGCAAGTGGGGGTGCTTGGCACAGTATACGTAATGATGTATTGAACTATGTATGATGAAAAGAGATGTATGAGCCCCCAATAAAATGATTAATATAAAAAAGAAAATGACTAAATAGATGTTCATTTGATTTTTACAAATAAGTTTTAAAATATAAACCATATGACATTCATGGAATTTACATGTAGGGTCATTTAAAAGACAGCCCAGTAGCCAAGGGGGCAGAAACCAGAGAATAGTAGGTCCTTGTGGCTGCAGACCTCTACAGAACTGCCATCCCGATTAGGCAGTTGTCTCGGGGGAAAGATGGTTTTCAAATATAAGGCCCCAATAAAAAGCCATTAAGGCAGATGCTCTGATGTGTAGGTGTTGATTTGTCATCGAGCTGCACCTTACACATAGAAAAGTCTGCAGAGCAAGCTCCAGAGGAAAGAGCAGCAGGGATGTATTTATATAACTGCTTTGTGCATTTCCAAAGCACTCCTGTGAAAGTCTGCGAGATTGTAAAGGTAATGGATTCAGAATAAGAAGTTGCTGTTTGCTAATACGATCAAAGGGAAGCTGTAGAACGTGATTTTAATTGAATGTGGCTCTTTAAAAATGGCTATATCTTGGATAAAAGAACAAGGAATGAAGCTCCAGAAGACAAAGAAAGGGAAATGCCCTGTCTGGAGGGAAACCTCGTGAAAAGGCTGCTCTGTGGAGGGGGTACAGCACACTGGCCCATTTGGGATACTGTGGCCCTGACTTCAGTTCATTCCACCTTCAAAATTTCCAAATGTCAATCAAACAGTTCTTTAAAGTTCACGTCTCCAAGAATTCCGCCACATTAAAAGGGGGATGTATTCCTCTAAAAACAAACTTCACTAAACTCTTATTTCTTTTAAAGATCATATAGTACACATTCCTTTCTCAGTATCACACTTGATCCCTCTGAACCATTTAAAAGTCAACAAACAAATAACAATAATAAATTACAAAGAACAATAGCAAGGTTAAAAAGAAGAAAGAAACCATCCACTCCTATTTGTTGCATTTCTTCCCATTAGGTGGGACTTTTCTCTCCCAATCACACAGAAATTAAGTCATTTTCTGTGCAATGACTGCATCAATTATGTATATTTCTTTGGCCACATAAGTTTGATACATTTCCTTTACACAGAAGGATGCTATTTACACTCTATTTCTAAGAGTCCCTATTAGCTAAGATTGACTCCTTTTACATATATGTGAGCTCATGGGTATGAAATTAGTTTTGCCTGCTGTGTATTATAACTAAGTCAAAAATATAAATGCACTTTTATAGTAGTTCTCATTGAAAGGAGCATTAAGGTGTGTGTGTGTGTGTGTGTGTGTGTGTGTGTGTGTGTGTCAGATTGAGGTTTTGTTATTTCCTCACTGGCCTAATATGAGCACCAGGTATTTTGAGTATACATGTTAGTATAATTTATAGCCTTGATATTGTCAACATTTTAAAATGCAACAAATGATGGCATCACAATTCAATCGCTATTGAAAATTTTTAAAATACACATTATCCTATAGAAATATTTTTCTGTTTAAAATTCCTATGTAGACATAAGAATGAATAATATCTAAGTGAAACTATTGTATTATTTTTGGGTGATTTGCTTGAAAACTTAACTCTTTAAAGTTCCAAAGGTGAAAAAAAAAAGTTCCAAAGATGGTTCGTTTTTATAGGTCAGTTTAAGTTTGCTTCAGGGGTATTTTTTTCATCTTGCAGGAAAGTTCATTCTCATCTTTTAATAGCCATCTATATTACCTTAAACATGTTGATAATTAGTTACTGCTGACAAGGGGGGAGTATGTTTCTCTTTTGACAAATGAGCATCATATTTTGGAAGAGCAGATTAACTTGTTCCAAGCAATTATATGAACAGTTATATTCTAATTATAATGTTAGTCAGCATCAGCAATTTCATACTCTAGATACTATATCTGCTTAGGATGTTAGATATCATTACTATTTGTAAATATTCTAAAAAAATTCGATCTTCTCTTAGAATGTGTGTGTTTACTTTTTTAATCCTCATTTTAAAAAGTGAATAGAAAACCTACTGATTTTTAGTTGGCTTTATATTGCTTCCTGCAGGATGCATTTAAACTGACTATCGGTATCATTATAAACTCAAAGAATATGCTGCTTTTTTGAAGAGATGAGGAGATAGGCAGTAGAAAAGAAAGGAATACATGAATAGCAATGCAGTTCACTGTAACTTATATGCCTCTTCAGGATTCAGTGAGAACAAAGAAATGAATATTAAAAAATCTTGCCCATATCACATCATTATTTTAAATTTAAAGGAAAACACCTTGCATTTTTCTATTAAGCATATCAATAATTTTCTATCAATTTCATGAGTGATCCAGCTTATCATGTAGCTTCATTTTATAATTAATTTGCAAATATCCATGTTAATCAGACATTGATTTAAAACATATACAACATAGATGAAAGTTCAAATACCTACTTTTATTCTCATTTTTATTCATGACTTATAAATACATTTTTAAAGTGGATGTTTTTAACAATTTTGTGGTATTAATGAATTTTTCTTCCCTCCAATCTTCTGCAACTTTCACAGACTTCCTTTTTTTGAATAAACAAATCTTCATTCAAGTGCTCCCACTGGAGTCTTTGTGCTTTGCACCATGGTCTAGTTAAGAAATCTAGAATACACAGACTGCCCTTTCTCTTATTTCTCCTAGGATCAGACACCAGAGATGTATTTTTGAACACTGCCTGTTGATTTCACAGTACCAATTATCTGCTCGCCATTTAGTAACAAATTCCTAATTTTTTAAGGCAAAATAATCACACTCTAAGATGTCATTTTGTCCCTTGACCTCTCCTTGTCCAGACTGCCATGCAGAGAGAATGCCTGCAGAGGAAGCAGTTGCTTTGGGATCAGAGTTATGGAAGACTAGATCTAAGGATATCTCAAAAAAGACCCATTGAGTGAGCTTGAGCCCCTGGTAAGTTTATTCCATAAAGCCTAAGGAGCAGAAAATCAGGAAGTTTGCCAGCATAGTCTCAAGCAAAATTGACAGCAACCAAACCTGGAAATCATTGATTATTGCATATAATGCAACTCAAAAACAAATAAAATTCCTTTCTGAGTAAAGCAAAAGCAAAACAAACTCACGGTGAGAGAGGCGATCCCGACTAATGTGAACACAGTAGAACAGCGTGAAACTGCCCCATGAGTTTCCAAGATTAAATCTTCGTGGGAGCAGAATGCTTCATCTTTGTCTCATGGAGCAGGGAGTGTTTCCAAGCGAGCAAAGAGAAGCCCGATACCTAACCCTCTGCACCACTCGGCCTCACAAGAAATGGGTAGCATATTCAAATTCTAGTTAGTGATATAGCATTCAATTTGAAATGAGCATTCATGTCATTCTGGGTTAGTGCACGCAGTGGCATCACCTGAAGGTTGTCTCTGGTCACAGTGGATTTTTTCATAAAAGCAGCTTTGTTTGAACCTTATTTTTTGTGATGACCAATTTAAGAGAACACTGTGTGACTGTGAAGTATTCTTTCCTGCTTGGGAAAAATGCTGCAGAAACTGTTGTGATGTTGATAGACACAGTTTACAACGACAGCACTATCGGGAAAACTTAAGGAAAAGAGTGGTATTTTCATTTCCAAAAAGGTGAAATGTCAATTGATGACAAGCTTCATTCTAGATTTCCATCAACTTCCCAAATATTGATGAAAAATATTGACAAATTGTGTGCACTTAGCTCAAAAACTGACAACTGACCATTGAGGAGATTAGGAAGTTATCTGGACTTCTTGAAGTTCAGTCCAGCACATTTTAACCGAAGATTTGGGAATGAGAAGGGTCTCTGCAAAATTTGTGCCTCAGGTTCTGACTGACCAGCAAAAAGAGCTTCCAGAGGAAACACGGCTTGCTTGGAAAGAACAGTTCCAAAGCAACCCAGCGACAAGACATGTGTTATACTTACCATCATAAAAGCAAACAACAATCAAGTCAGTGGAAGATGCTATCATCACTTCATGTCAAAAAAGCTCCTCAAGACAAAGATCAAAACAATTCTCATTTGATTTGCTTTTGATGTGAGGAAGATATGGAGTTAATTCCACCAGGTCAGACTATTAATCAAGCTTTCTGTTTAAAAGTTTGGGAAAGATTGTGCAATAGTGTGTGACATAAAAGGTCTGATTTGTGGCAGATAGGCAACTGGTTTTCCCGACACAACGATGCACCTGCTCAGACATATATCTCATGTGCCAGTGTGGGGCACAAAACGGCATGCTTCTGTGTCATGCTCCTTACTCACCCGAGCTCATTCTGATACCAAACAGTGCAGGAAGAAAGAAAATGTTTTGAAACCGATGGTGGTGACAATTGTACAATCATGCTTGATATAATTAAACTATGGATTATTATAATTTTTATAAGAGTTCCAATACGATGAAAAATAAATATGTAACTTTAAAAAAAATTTCCTTTTAGGGAGGGTACCCCCTTGTGTGTGTGTGTTTGTGTGTGTAACAATCCAGTTGTATAAAATATATGACCCATATGTATACAAATATGTATATATGAGTTTTATATGTGTAAATATATATGTATAAACATGTTATATGTACTTTGGTTTCTTTATTTTTAATAATTCCCTTGTTGTAATTGTATAATGTTACTCAATTGAAATTTTTAAAACATATTCTAAGATGTATTTGAAGTGAGTTTCCCTGCCTTCCCCAACCACTTTCCAAGAAAGACAGTGCCTGCCTTGTTATTCATGCCAACTTTGGTACTGTTTCAATTATCTCATGGTTCAGGGAGTTGTTGGGTTTTAAATGGATACTCCCGCTATGGGAAATGGCTGCTGTTTTTCACCATATTTCCTCTTATCATCCACAGATAATTAGTTCTGCCTGACAAAGCACATCACAAGGGACAACTCCATAGCTTCATAAGCATCTTAGCAGTACCTTCCTTATAGCTAATTCTTCCTGAACCTGCTTAAAACTGTTTCATTGTAATTATTATCACTCATCACTTGTCCACAGTATAAATATAGGCAGTATTATCAGTATATGTAGCAGATATCTATGTCATCTTTTAACGTTCTCAGATATTTGCATAGCAGAAAACTAGAACATTAAAAATATACGTATTCCTCTGACCCTCAACATCCATGCTTATACAGCACCACTGAACCCCTGAATGCATAATAGGTACAAACTAAACTCCTAAATTTATTCCCCCTCCCTACCTTTACACAGAGTTGATATACAGGAAAGCATAAACTTCTCTCTCTAATATTAAAATAATGCAAATGAGGTAATTTTGAAATTCTGTGATTTTTCACTAAAATATATTTTAACTCTAAGATGTTACCAAATAAAAGATGGAATATCTGTTTAATAAAAGTTGTTCAATAATGGAAAACTTCTGAAACAAGTATACCTCTCTGCAGTGAAACCACCCAATTAATATATATTTACATAACATTTGAAAGTGAACTTTTATTTCAAAGAAGTATGGTGATACAATATTTATGTTGAGTTTGAAATGTAACCCGAACTTGATGCAAAGTACTGACTGACATCATGCTCTCAACAAAACCTCTCTTTCCATCAGCAAGTCTTTCATTGACTTGTGTCTCTCACTTCTGTCCTTCAACTCAAGACTCCTCAACCTTTACATCTTATAACCTCTCCAAGTATTTTCTTTGGAGAGGTCATCCACTCAAAGGGTGTTCGCTCTCAATATCTATGCCAAATAATTTTAAGACTCTGAAATGTAGAAGAAGCACATGTTGTCTGATTGCTCACTACCTATTCTATTTGTAAATTGACAGTTTTCTCAAGAAACCAATACCAAAGGCCACATAGAGGGTCTCAGTTCACCACAGCAGCAATGGACATGGTATTGGGAATATTTGATGCCTGAAACAGAGCTCAGATGTATGAATGAAACACACACACACACACACACATAAACAAGAAAAGGAATGAATGAAGAGATAAAATGATAAATTCATTGATTAATCATTATATATCTATATGGTCAGTAAAAGTAACCATAGCACTTGAAATTATTTGCTCCCTGGCAATTCATGGGACACACACATTAGCAGTAGTTATTAAGATGTATCTACTCTTGGGTAATTATTACCCAGTGGTTCATACTATGGTTGATTTGCTATTTGAAACAGGCTTCTTTCTTTGTTAAAAGGAGAATGATAAGTTAATGCCATTGAGAAAACATGGATTTGGATACTTCCAGAAAAACATTTTATGCAATGATCTTATGTTCTTTCCTAGCATATCTGTAATAATGCAACTCCATTTAAATCAGATCTGTTATATGTTTAGGCATGCTTATTGAACTAACTACCCTTAAAATTGCTCTGGCCATTGTTGCCCTTTTTTATTTCTTCTTGGCAGGATTTTCTGACTTCATAGAAGGTGCAGCCAAATTGCCTAGTGTTTTTCCAAAGGAAAAAAAAAATGAAGCAAATAAAATTGTCCCAATCTACTGGAAACCCATCCTGCATCACAGTACTGTGAGGAAATATATGCTTCAGTAAGTATGCAAAACACACAAATCAGATTCTAAATTTTCACCAGGAATATCAGTTCTACTGCCTGACTACTAGGTGTTTAAAGCATAACTGTCTAATTCGGCAACACCATCTATCAGTACTTTAGGCACGAGTCTAAGAATCATGAATCAACTGTGAATAGCACTTGGGAAAAACACAGCTTACAAATTTGATTTTAAGAATGTGGAGGGACCATTTCAATTGTCCTTTTTGCCAGGCTCTCAAAAACCTAACCCTCCTTTGAGCACAAGAACAAAAACATATTCCTGCAGAAAGGTTTTCACTTATTGTGGATGTCATGTCAGATCTTGAAATTTTGGAGAACGATGGAGAATGGTTTAGTTGAGTATAACTCTGTATTTGTTTCAAAAGAATTGTGAATTACTATGAATTTCTTATGAGTCCTAAGTAGAAGAAATGTACTGATCTCCAGGAAATTTGTCTGTTTCTTTCTCAATTTGTGTGAATGAACTTCAGAGGTCAATTTATTATCTGTTATGGAAACTAATTTTAATACATTGATTTGTCTGCAATCTTCAAAGAAATTTTCTTTTATTAAAAGGGAAAAAAAACCTGAAGTCAATACTTGGAGAAAAAATAAAAGGAGGGCTGAGTCCCGGTGGCGTAGTGGTTGTGTGCGGGACCGTGGCCCACTGGTACAGAGGTTCAATTCCAGCAGTGGGACTGGGCCTCCTACTCCCACCACCTTAGAGCAGTGATACCCCCCAAAAATAAATAAGTAAAAGGAGATAAAGTTTTGTTTTGTTTTCTAAGAGAGACTGAGTGAAAAATCCTCTTTTTAGGAATCTTTGCCTCTCAGATCTACATTGACCTGCGCAGCTGTAACAGGAGAGACAGTAAAACTGAAGAGGACTGGAATGTCCTTATTGAACAACAAGTTCGTTTCAAACAAACAAAAATTAAGAAGAATGAAATGACACCAAGAGACAACTACTCCACTCATATTTAAAATCTATGCTGTTTAGTCAATTCTGACACAAAACACATAACCTTATAACCCAGAACAGAACTACTCGTGTGTTTTTTGAGACTAACATTCTGCAAGAGTAGGAGGCATTATTCTACTCTCGTGGAGCAGCTGGTCATTTCAACCCTCTGACTTTGTGGTTAGCAGCTCCAATATGTAATGCACTACACCCTCAGTCCTCTTATCTATGTTTAGTCTCAATTTTAAAATATTTGCATATTTATATATGATAACATACACAGATTCTACCCATTGTTCTTAGAGGTCATTCCTACTCAAAGCAACCCTATATGGGTTTTCAGAAGCTGTAGACCTTAATGAAAGCCCCATCTTTCTCTTGAAGAGTGGCTGGTGGGCTTCAAGGATTACACCATCACATATCCCACTATGCCACAAAGGCTCTTACACTGGTTCTGTTGTAGTAAAATTATACATCTTAATAAAGAATTCTAGGTGAGAATTTTTGAGAATTTTTTTTTTTTTTTTTTTTGGCATCACTGCCCTCAGGTGGTGGGAGTAGGAGGCCCAGCCTTTGCTCCGTGGAGCTGGAATTGAACATCCATCCCAGTGGGCCGCAGTCCTGCGCACAACCACTACGCCACCGGGGCTCAGCTTGAGAATCTCTTAAAGGTATGTTAATCATCTTTTTGGTGGGGAGCCAGATGAATTACAAAAACATTCAACCAAACCAGTTGCCAGTGAATTGCTTCTGACCCAATGTATCCTAAGGGTTACAGGGTAGAAGTGTTCCCCAAGGTAGAAGTGTTGCTTTAAGAGGACAGCCAAGACCTTTCTTCTGAGGCACCTCTTGGGTGGGTTGAAAACACTAATCTCTAGAGTTTGTAAATCATTAGCTTTCTGTGTCATTCAAGGAATCCATGCTAAGCCCTTTTAGGAAATTTTCTTTTAGTCTGCTGTAACAAGTTGATATATTTTAAATCGTGCCTCCTGTAAAGCTGGTACATGTTGCTGGTTTCTTGTAAGACTTTTATGCTGTATTACAAATGACAATTCCTTGAAATATATTTTTAGAGAAACATTAACAAACTTTCAGTGATGAAATAGATTATTTAATCAGTTTTTATATATTACACATCCTACCACCTTAGGTGGCTAAATTAAAAATAATTTTATCTATTGATAGATAATTTGCAAATAGTAATATGCTTTGGGGTATTCAATATAACATTTCTCTAATCATAATAAATGTATTTGAAAATTAAGATGGGTTTATAAAAATGATTCTGTGGCTGAACCCCGGGGCATAGTGGTTGAGTGTGGGACTGTGACCCATAGGCTTGGTGGTTCAAATCCAGCGGCAGCTTTCCAGGAGCAAGGCTGGGTAGCTCCCATGACCACAAGAGGGCAGTGATGCCAAAAAAATGATTCTGTGTCAGGCCAGGTTGACAAGAAAAACAAATGCAGAGACATTGATATGTGCATAATGAGAGCTTTATATCAAGAGCAATTAAATATTGAGAAAACATCCCAGCCCAGTTCAGATCAAGTCCATAGATTTTATATCGGTCCATATGTCTGATACTAATCCACAAATTCCTCTTTAGACTCTTGCCGCACAGGCAATGACGTTGAATTTCTGGATGATAACAGGTCAGTGCGTGGAAAGATCTGTGGATCCAACAACACGACTGCAGGGGTTTGATTACCATTAGCGTGGCTCCACATGGCTTGTGAACAGGAATATGAAGCAGACAGAGATTGTGTGGCCTGTTTACAATCCAAAAAAGAAAAAGCTCCCAGAATTTTCATGCAAAGTTCGCACCCACAAAGGAAGGATCATCAGACAAAGGATCATCTAACTGATTGACAGGTTAGACTCCACCCCTATACTTATCTATCAAGTTGACAGGATATTATGTCAATACTGCAGATCCCAATTTAATTACTGTATGTTATATAAATCATTGGCTGAATTATTGAAATATAAAAATCAGTTAATTAAGTCACATAAACACTGCACATTCAGTATGACTCAGCAAATTATGCATATGTCAATGGTCAATCTTGGAGTCTCTCAGTTGTCCAAATGGTTAAGGTCACTCCTTGGTGCCCTGGTAGGTACTGATTAAGCAATGGGCTGAAAATTCTTATGGTTGGCTGAAGTGCTTGAAACCACCAACATCTCTGCAGAGGAAAGACTAGGCTTTCTACTCTTAAAGCCAGTTATAGTCTAAGAAACCCACAGGTTGTCACTATGAGTTGGCACTGACTTGATGGTACCAAGTCTATCGAGTAGTCAAATGGTTCACTGTTCAAATCGACCTAGAGGCTCTTGGGAGGAGAAGACTGTGGATCAACCTTGATACCTCTATGAAACTGTTCTACTCTGCAACACATGCTTCTTATGAGTCAAAATGGGTTGTGGGGGCGGGGGCGGCGACAAACAGCAGAGTTGATCTAACCTATGCTGTTTATCTACTTGGCTGTTACACTTGGCACATCATTTTCCTATCCCCTGGATTTCTGTTGTTGGAGATGAAAAAATATATTTAAGGTAACAATTCAGCATAAAACTAGAATGCATTGCTTTTCATAATAGTAGTGCTTATTCTGAGAAGAATGTATCCTACCCCATTGTAACTATACTCAATTCAAGGGATATTTCCATCAAGAAAAAAGACATTCGTCTATTCCCAGTAGATTGCCTGAAAAAAAATAAAAAGACATCTTCCTTACTGGTAAAATTCTATCTTCCAATCCTCTGAAGTAGTGCATTCTTGAATCAGATATTTAAATTAAATAAGGTTTGTTTTTGTTTCCTTTTAAAAAACTTTTACTTGATGTGCTATAATATTTCTTTTAATAATAGCCCTTTCAATTATGTCTCCTGTAAATTTGGCACATTTTAGAGACTTCTCATAAGCCTTTCACATATTAGACAAAATTTTTATAGATTACATTATTTGTAAGAAAAATCAGTACATTTTAAAGCAATGTTTTGTCTTTGTTTAATCCCCTGGGCCTTGAAATTCAGAATGGCATCATGCTTAGTAGAGCAGAGGGGAATCAAGAAAGAGCCAAGCTCTCGCAAGATGGACTGGCCCCGGGGCTGTAACAATGGGCCGAAGCACAAGAGCAATTATGAGGATGATACAGGACAGAGATGTGTTCCACTCTGCTGTATACAGGACGCTGGGTCAAAACCAACCCAATGGCATCTAACAGCAATAATAACATGTTGTTCAGAATTCTCTTTTTGAGCTCACCGTGTTTCTTGAATAAAAAACCAACATCACATATATTTCAGTGCAGTGAGATCTTTTCAGAGTTGTATGACATGACAGGAAAGTATCTACATTTGGTTTTATATCATTTGAAGGAGAAATATTCCATATAGTGACAGCAAGTGAAGATGAATGATGACTATAATGAATGGTGAGTTGCCTTTCTTTGGTGTAAGGATTAACTGGAACGTTTGTGTATTTATTAGTGTGTAGTTTGAAATATTTTTATATTGTCTAGTGGCTAAGAGAACATTATACTTTTATTTGGAAAGCCTGTGATTTCTCCTTGCTTCTGTTTTCTCTTGAGCTTTAAATGAATAAAATACCTAATAATTCACTACCCTGAAGCCAAACTACCAAAGGTGGTGATTTTTTTCACATCTTAAAAAGTTTGTCCCCTTTCTATACCAAGGAAAAAATACTCTTGGGATTGAGTGTGTGCAGAGTCTTCGGAATGCAAACTACTACATATGTAATTGATTATCTTATAATAATTTAAAGCCAATGTCTGTTCTCACTTTTGCTAGAAAAAATGGCTTTAGTTATTTAAATAAAAGTCAAAGTCAAAGCATTGACATAGGATGCCCACTCTCAGTCCCACATATACACTTGCAATGTGTGAACATTAAAATTTTTTAAATATTGCTTTTGAGGTTGAGAAAAACAACAGCTAAGTATAAGAGAATATCAAAAGGTATTCATAATATAAAATAGAAACATTATGTAAGAGCATCATATAACTCCAATTCCACCCCTCAAAAAAGAAGAATCTGCAGATTACAGATCTCTGCATTTCACAAACATATAATTTCTAGAATAATTTTTTTTTCAAACCAAATTGCTGCTCACACATTTGTTAGTACAAATGATGTATGGCTGAACAAATATTATTTTTTCTACATAAAACCGAATGTCATAAAATCAATGTTGGTACATGTGTTACCAACAGGTTGAGTAGTGAAACAAATCCAGGGAAATTCATATGTAAGAGAAAGCTTTTATATAAAAGATGAACTATATATTGAGAAACCATCCCAGACCAGTCCAGATCAAGGTCACAAATCTGATATTAGCCCATATGTCTGATACTAGCCCATAAATTCCTCTTCAAACTTACACAGCACATGCAATGATGCCACATGCAGGGGGATTGCAGACCAGAAGATGGGAAAGTCCTGTGGATCCAACGGTAATGGATGCATCACAGGGCTGTCTCCACAGGTCTCTGCCTCAAGGCTCACTCAGGTCTCAGTGTAGCTCCAAGTGGCTGTCCACAGGAAGACATTAGCAGAGATTGGAAGTTCCAAGAATCCTCACACCCATGTGTGAGGCATTATGACTTCAGTGATCTGATTGACAGGCTAGAATCCACCCCTTCACTCTTAACATCCTCAAGTTGAAATAAGATTACATAAGTGCCAATGTATGAAAATGTTCAACTTCCCAAATGTTTATGGTCAGAGGCTACTGTCATGCAATTTGTCATTGTGAAGTTATTTTATTAAATTTATTTGACTTTGGAGAAGTTCTATTTTCAGTTTTTCAAAAAAGTTTCACTTTCAAGATGTTAGCATTACATGAATAAAAATAATAAATTACTAATTTCATTAAATTTATAAGTGTCTTTCACTGACAGAACCCAAGTGTAGGAATAATCAAGTGATAAAAAGAACCAATCTATCATTTCTTTTTTTAAAAAAGCCATAAACATCCCTTACTTCAAAGAAAAAGTCATCTTCCCAATAATTTAATGAAATGAATGGTTATGCTTAAAATAGGTGATCCCTAAACTCTAGATTTTCTAACAAAACTGAAATCCAAAACAACAAGAAAATAGTAACTATATTTTTGTTTATAAGAGAGCACTTTCATGCAGCTGATGATGCAAGCTTGTGGTTGGACAGTATGTTGTCAATTTTCTCCTGTATGCCTTGAGATTCTTTCAGTAAATAGCATTAATTTTATAGTGAAATCATTTTGTCCTCTGTTAAACATTAAGGTTATTTCAATAGAAAAAATTCTAGACTCCTTTTGGTCTTCTTTTATAAAATGTTCCTCTTCTAGTATAAATTTGTTAATATCAACAAAATAGTTTTCTGGAATTTCCAGAAAACATTTAATCTCACTAAGGAATTACTTTGTAAATTCTGCAATATTTTTCTAATGTACAGATTATGAATGTCCAATTTACCTCTAACTCCTAAGTCTGAGCAAACTGACTAAAGTCCATTACATCAAAATTTTGAAGTGCATACAATGATTGGTAATGACAATGGGTGATGCTTTGTGGTGCAAATGAACACATACTTGTTATTGCTATCATTGTATTATTACACAAGGAGCTTTAGTGGTATTCAGAGTTAAGTATTGGACTGTGAATGCAGTCCAGCTGCATTCCAGCTGTACATATCCACAATTCTGAGGGAGAGATATTTGACTACTTGAATCCTCTAAAGATTTACACAATGGCCATGGGTTTGAAAGGTTTTACTATTGCTTGAAGATGTTTTACTGTATCTTGAATTAATTCTTTTATAATATTTTTCATGTATAGAAATGTCCATTGTATACTAAGACAAATAGCTAACTCACATTATACCAATTGTATAACAATTGGTACCAATTGTTTTACAGACATCTAGGAATAGACATTCTTTGTCAGCTGAGACTGCCTATAATTTTGTCATATGCCTTTTATGACTCATATGTCCATATGAGAAGTCATATATTTGTTTTTGTCTGTCTGTTTGTGAGATTTTCTAGGTTCCCCCTACAGGAGCCCTGTTGACATAATGAATTACACAGTGGACTGCTAACCAGGAGGTCAGCAGTTCAAAACCACTGAATCTATGGGAGAAAGGCAATGTCTTCTCTTCCCGTAACCAGTCTCAGGAATTCCCAGGGGCAATTTGGCCCTGTCTTATTGGGTGACTGAATTGGAACTAACTCCTTGGCAATGAATTTGAGGCTCCCTTGGCTCTTGGTCTTAAATTGTATCTTCCTCTCTCCTTTCTGTCCTTCTCTTCTGCTCACCTCTCATTCCGGCCAGCCTCTGCTTCTCCTCTCTTTCACCCTTTACCCATTCTCATTTACTTAACTTATTAGCTGTATTGACAGCACTTTGTCATCAAAATTACTTTATCCATTGCATTGTCCTTAACTGTCTTACTGAATATGAGAACCATTGGCTCAGTCATTTATTAGTCTTGTGGCCTTGGGCACAATCTCTTAGAACCTATTTCTGACTATATAAGGATTTTATGACTTTGTATATGCCAACCATTTAAAACATAGTAAGTATTTATTGAATGGTAGATTTTTTTTCTTCCTGATATTTTCACTTATATTTTGTTTTGTTTTGCCTAAAGTATATTTCCCCCATTCAGTCTTCCAATGTACTATGAAGCATAATGAAAGTATCTTTATACTAGCTTAATATTTTTAATGCTTAGAAACTTTCCAGAGGCATAGTTCTGGTTACAAGATTACCGTTTTTCACCTTGAACTCTAAAATCTGAAGATATGCCTTGGATAAATTCACAGCTTCTAAATTTATAAATGGCATATTTAATATTCTGTTTAGAATGGATGACTGTCAGACCAGTAATCAATGAATAACAACAAATGGTGCAGAACACTGAACATGTCATGGGCTGCTCTTTTTCCACTCTGAGCTTAAAATATATTTTCCAGAAAACTCATCAGGGCTTGCTTGTATTTAAACTTCATTATTTTTGCAGGAGGCTGCTTTAGCATAGAAAGCTGTACAATATATTGAGTGCAAAGTAAACACTTTCAAAAGAATAATATTAGTTTCAATTCATTGCTGTCAAGTTAATTCCAATACATAGTGACATTATAGGAAAGACTATACGTGTCCCATAGGGCTTCTGGGGCTGTACATATTTACAGAAGACTGCCTTATCTTGCTCTTGTAGAACAGCTGATGAGCTCTGACCACAACCTTGGGGATAGCATCGGAGGGTTTGACCACTGCATTGCCAGAGTCCCTTTCAGAGGCCAGGTGGAGGCAGATGTCTTATTGCAATGGGCTAAAGGGTACATAGAAACGGAGAGAACAGAGATTCTACAGAAGCACAAGAATTTCTTAAGTCTTTTTGTTTTAACATATAAAGATGCATCTGAACATTTTGCATTAATTGCAGCGGTTATACCCTGTCTCTTTATGGTGATTCTGCTTGCTCCTTTCTGAGTGGCTTTTGTACTTGGGCAAGTTACCGAATATCCTTGAGTTTCGGTTTCTTTATCAATAGAAGAGCAAAAGCAATGTCCATCATGAGATTGTTTGAAATATTTCTATTGACAATACATGAGTTATATTTTGAAGAATATATCACACCAAACAAGTATTCAAAGACTTTATGTGAATTTCTTTTCCTTTCTTCTACATTTTCTTTCCCTTCCCTCCTTGAAGATGTAATAGAAACCTCTCCTGTGGTTCTAGGCTATACATATTTGCTTATTTGCAGAATTTCCCCCAAACATTTCTCTTAACCTTGTGTCTATATAATCCTCTTTCTGCACATCTTTATAGATAAATGCAGGGAAACTGGAGAATATAGACTAAAACTTCCAGACAGTTTGATGGTCTCTAATGCAATAATTTCTTCAAATTTTCGAGAGGTAGAGAAAAATTTAAGACGTTAAGAATGTTTACAGTATTACCATGAGACTTGACTGATGTAATCGATTAACTCAAACCTTATACATAGTGATCCTTCTTGAATTTCCTAGGTAAAAATTTTTAGTTCTAATCTCTCCCTGAAGATCATCCTTTGTTTCTAAAAGTGTTTATTCCAGAGGAATAAATGGTCAGTTGAGATTAGTTATATGTCTTGTGAAATATGTGTTCAGAGGAAACGGCTTGATAGTTTATGATATGGAGACTGAGAAGTAGACAAAATGTTACTTCATCATCTCTTTACCCTCTTTATTCCCGCACCTAAGTATTTTTTAATCAGTTGCTCTTTGTAATCCTGTCTATGTGAATAGCCAAAGTGTGTCACTGAATCATAGACTCAAACCAGCCACCTTATCTGGCCATGTACACGCTATCGTTTTTCCCTGGAAACAACAAAAATGGCTGCCATTTATTCTTCCTTTCTAGTTTTGCATTTTTCTTCTGTGTTAAAAGATCCTCT
>PVJH01030651.1:0-24561 GCA_004026705.1 Nesogale talazaci
TTTTAGTTCACTTTTCCCCTGACTTTCAAATCCACATTTACCTTGTTAGGAACTGTGTCAGCAAATGTGTTTACTAATATAAGTTGCTGTCGGGACTTAGAGACTGAATCTGATCAATGTTTCCCTTTGAAAACAAAAAAAAAGGTTCTCAGCAAGCTTATGACATAGACATTTATATTGGCTTCTCGTATTACAGCCAGATATAGAGCAGACTAATGGGAGAAAGAGGGCATACATTATTGGATAATGTTCGTGCTTGTGCACTACCCAAGGTAGAAGGTTAGGCCAAAATCCTGAGAAAGGAAAAAGCTTCTGTCTCTGCAAGTCATGATTGCTGAACCTGTCACAGAATGTCATCACTTATTTTTCATTTCAACATGATTTTCTGCCTCTCAGTATTACTTTTTGTTTAGGGTGCATTTTGTATAATAATATCTTTCAAAATACATTCACCATGTGGAATTTATTTAGCTAAGGTGCTTTCTAATCAAATTCGTTATATTTGCATCTATTACAATTTATAGTTTTAACAATATTGCCCCCCCAAATTGATATCAGCATCCTGCCCCCACACCTGTAAATAGGTTCCTATTTGCAATTACAGTGAAACTTCAGTTGTCAAATGGCATCAGATTTGAGCTATACCAACAACAAAGTTCAGAAAATCTGTCCACTGTCTGTTACTGTGCTGATAGTCCACCAGGCACTCTGACTTAAAACAGCAGAGAGAGAGAGAGAGAGAGAGAGGTGTCCAGTCTCACTGAATGACCTTTCAGCCTAAATGCTGCTTTGGCTCAGACACAAGCTAGTTTAAGTTCATTAAAACACTCCTCAATATACATTTGTCTGCATTATGTACTATAACCCTGGTTGCAATGAAAATCAGTGATACCAGCAGTAAAACTAAGACGATAGCTGTGAGAATGTGAGAACCAGCATAGAATAAAAGGGAAAAAAAAGATTGAGAAATATGAATCAGGTTGGTGGTAGTCTGATTTGGTGGCTGAATGCAATTTGGCTAAGTTGACATTATACATATTTTTGACAAAAAGAAGAAAGCTTAGTGCAGCTAATGCAGTGAAATTACTAACCATAAAACCCAGACCCACACCATCTAAGAGGTTGAAAATTATCCCGGTTGTTAATCTGGATAAATCAAAACAAATCAATGGCAAACATGTATTCAATATATTCAAGATATGTGAGAAGGCTAAAAGCCTTTATGTGAGAAGGAGTAATGACAAATAAACACAAAGCTGATAAATGTGTGGCTGTTTTTGCTGAATATGTGGAGGCTGAGTGTTCAACTATGATCAAATCAGACTTTTTATTTTTTAGGGGGGGCATCACTGCTCTCCAGTGGTGGGAGTAGGAGGCCCAGCCCCACTGCTGGAATTGAACCTCCGTCCCAGTGGGCCACAGTCCCGCACACAACCACTACACCACCAGGACTCAGCCCTCAAATCAGACTTTTTTTGGAGAAAAAAAAAAAACCCAAAAAGGACAATTGGATCTTCATTACTATAAAGGAAAAGACTTTTCCAGGCCACAGCTTATGAAAGATAGGCTTGTATGGGGATACTGAGGATTCTAAAGTGAAGCCCATGTTTGTGTAACATTCTGATAACTCACAGGCTTTATATTGTGATTTGATACTTAATGTACTTCATTTATTGTATTTACATATTTAAGGGATATTTCCATAATTCAAAACTATTAACTTTTATGTTAAAATCACTTAAAAATTAATTTGTAAATGTGAATTTGGATCATCAAATCAATTATTTGCCTTGCCATTTCTTATGGGAAACTTTGCACAGTCCCATAATTTAATGGTGCTCAACATTGGAATGGACTGAGTTCAGCAACCGAGGTATCACTGCTATAATTATGCCCTGAGAGACCAGTGATTCAGATGTTTCCAGCTGTGACATGGAAGAATGCCAGGTGATTTGCTTCCGCAAAGATTACAGCAAACAAAGCCCCATGTAGCACAGTGACTGTGGCAAGGGACCACCCAACAATGTGGTGTGTGCATTCTATACCTATAGATATAATTGTGTTTCAAAATAGGGTCTTATTTATTATGTTAATGAGTTTCTACACAAGTGAGTTCTGCATTAATTGTAATCCTTTCTCAGATGTGTAAGAAATAATGGACAAAGGACACAGCAAAAGAGACAGGGAAGGAAATGACAGCAGCAGATGTGTCTGCCATGATTTTGGGCAGTGCGAGAAGCTGAAATAAACCAGCTGTAGTTCTGAGCGCAGGGCTATGGCAGATTTTGCATTCGATTAACAACCACAACGTTAGCAGTTCAAAACTGCCAGCTACTCCCTAGGAGAAAGACGAGGTTTTCTATTCCCGTGAAGACTTAGAGCATGGTGAGCCCCCCAAGGAAGCGCTACTCTGTCCTGATGTCACCGTGAGTCAGGCTGGGCTCAATGGCAGTGAACTTGGTTGGAAGCTCTAGGTCCCCTTACAGCCACACAAAGCATTCACATTTCTAAACATCCGAGTAGGAAGAAAATAAATTTTTCTTTGTTTTCATCCTGCACAAAATACATTCATGGGTGAAAATGTATATTAGTTTTAGTGGAAAAGGAGTTCAGATATCAGAATATCTTTTTGATTTTACTTGCATTTACTGATTATTTATGAAACAAACCTTTGTAATACATTAACATCTTTTTCAGTACTGACACATTGCCAGCAAGTTTTTGTTTGCTTATTATTATGCAACTGATTAGATAACCAATGCTTAGATAATTAATGATGGTTTGATTTTAATATCAGACATATATAAATATTCATCATATTTTGATATTAATACTGGGATATTCCTACTACAAATTTATGAAATGAAAGATTCTCTACTCTATGCAATATGTGGTAGTAATTTCCTCTATTCAAAATTGTAGAAATAAGCTTCTCTTCTATAAAGACATTGCCTTGCAATTTGGATTAAAGGAGGGATAACAAGCACAAAAGGAGCAGAATAACATGAGTCCACTGAGGTAAGATTAAAAAACAAACAAACAGGGTTTAAGGAGAAGACAACTATATACACACATTCCTGGGTTGAGATCCAACAGCTATAGTGGAAAAATGTAATCCAGAGATACATATGGCATCCAACTAGATAAAAGGGGGGATAGAGAGACAGAGATAGATAGATAGATAGATAGATAGATAGATAGATAGATAGATAGATAGATAGATGAGAGAGAGAGAGAGAGAGAGAGAACCATGGGTAGGGGAGGAGCAGGACACTAACTACCCAAGGAATGGATAATGTTTATATCTCTACAGGAGAGGGAGAGAGAGACCAGGCTTCAAACTGATTCACCAAGACGTGAAAACAGCATATGTACCAGGGAACCAATAGAGAGATCTGTGGGGTGACCCAAATTCAAACTATGTGGACATCCACCTCCCCATCAGAAGAATACACTACAGAGGACAGCACTGGGGCTACAGCATCGGAGAGGGGCAAGGAAGATTAGAGCACATGGGAGAAATGTTAGCAGTTACAGAGGGAGGAGAGGATATCCTGGCCCACCTGACCCCAAGGCCTGCTTATGGCAGACAATGCACAAAAACGATGATAGGACTGGCCCCACCAGGAGACATGACATCCCTCACTGAACCAATGTCCTGTGGGGACAGCACTGGAGACACAATGCGGGAAGAGTGCACAATCTGACCCCATTGCGCTGGGGGAACACTGAAAGCGTGCAGCAGAGCAACAAGGGGAGCTAGTGGAGAAATCCCAGGGAGACACCAAAAATAGACTTCGGAGACAGAGTGCAGCTCTCATAAGACTCAAATGGAAAAACACTCATAAAGGCCAAAAAATAGACTGTACTATTTATAGGTTTTTCCATTTTTGTTGGTGGCATTCTTTTTGTTAATGCTATTGTCTTGGGGCTTTTTTAGCTGTTATTATTATTTTGTTGCTTTTTACTTTCTTTGTTGTTTTATTTGGCTTTGCCTGTTTTTAACACTTATTAAGGTATCTGTCTAGCTAGACAAAATAGATGGGATAAATAAATAGGAGATGAAACGGACAGGATTAATGATGGTTCCAAGGGTAAATGGGAGAAGGGGAGATGGGAGAAAGTAAGAGATAAGGACCAAATCAGGGACAAGAGAACAACAAATGGATTAAAATCAATGGAAACAAGGGCAGGGATGAGCCCCGGTGGTGTAGTGGTTGTGTGTGGGACTGCGGCCCACAGGATTGACAGTTCAAATGCAGCAACAGCTCTCCAGGAACAAGGCTGGGCTTCCTATTCTCAGCACGGCAGTGATGCTACAAAAATCAAAAACAGAAAACTTTATTAATTGGGCTGAGCCCCAGTGATTGGGCTGAGCCCCAGTGGCATAGTGGTTGTGTGCGGGACTGCGACCTGGGACAGAGGTTCAATTCCAGAAGTGGGGCTGGGCCTTCTACTCCCACCACTGGAGAGCAGTGATGCACCTCCACCCACCCCCCCCCAAAAAAAAAAGAAGGGCATAAAATGCCTGGTAGGGTTTAATCAGGGGTAATATAGCAGCAAGGGATTACTAAACCCTAATGGAGGTCAAACATGATGGTGGGGCAAGAGGAAAGTAAAAGGAAATAGATGAAAGAATTAGGAGACAGAACATTTATAGAGGTCTAAATACAGGCACATACATGTGTAATATGTAAAATGAGAGGAGAATATAACTATGTAATCATATCTATATATTAAGAATTAAGGTTGTAGATGGACTTTGTGTCTCCTTGCAGGTACTCCCCCAACATAAGAACACTTTGTTCTAACAACCTGGCATTCTGTGATGCTCACCGTCCCTGACAGGATCACTGAAGACAAAATAAGCAAATGTGGTGAAGAAAGCTGATGGTGCCTGGCTATCAAAATATATAGCACTTGGCTTCTTAAAGGTTTGAAGATAGGCAAATAGCCCTCTAGCTAAGAAGCAGCAAAACCTGCATGGAAGGAGCGCACCATCCTGTGTGGTCATGAGGTGTCAATGGGATCAGATATTAGGCATCTAAGACTGAGAACAAAATTGTACCCAATGTGAATGCGGTGGGGGGACAGGGACTTGGAGTGGAGACCCAATGCCTCTCTGTAGACAATTGAACATCCCCTCACAGAAGAGTAGAGATGAGGGTAGAGATGAGCCAGTCAGGGTGCAGTATAGCACTGACGGAACACACAACTTTCCTTTAGTTCTTTGCTGTTTCCCTACCCCCACTATCATGATCTCAATTTTGCCTTACAAATTGAATTAGACGAGAACATTAAAATTGCTACAGATGAGAGCATACAACCCAGGGAATTCAGGATAGATGAACCCTTCAGTGCCCACAATGAAAGTAGAAGTACCAGGAGGAATAGAAGTGGGGCTGGGGATAAAAGGGGACTCAATCTCAGGGATCAACCTATAACTCCCTGCGAGAGGCATGGATAATGGAAAAGTAGGTGAGGGTGATGGATTACGCTGTAAGACATGAAAAAAAAACATAGCTTATCAAGTGTTCGTGAGGGAGGGCAGGTGGGGAGGGAATGGGAATAAATAGCTGTTGTCAGGGACTCAGGTGGGAAGAGAAATGCTATGAAAATGATGATGGTGGCAAAATGATGAGAGATGTAAAAGCCCAAATAAAAGTAAAAAGAAAAAACCAGCAGGACTAAAAGATCAAGGCAGGTTCCATGTGCTAAGAGCATTTCTTTAATAGGTGATATAAAGGTTCTTGTGATTATAACAACAAATATCATTATGTATACAAATTGTCAACATAATCAGATGAAATGGGGAACCGATAGGCTCTAAGACCAGGGCGAAGAAAACAAATCAGAATAAAATAACAATGGAGGATCCCAAACAGGCAGCAGAGCTTTAGCACCACAAATCAGTCCACAGCACAGATTTGAGGAACCAATTGAACCAGAGATAGCCGACAACCTTGGAAATTGAACAGAAACTATAAAGCTAAAGATTGCGTTAAACTCTGGGTCAATTGCAGACTAGTTTGGCAGAAATAGCCATGATTTTCCTGTGTGAAGAGTATAGTAAGATTTAATCTCGTGGACTTTGTACACATCAGCAGTAGAGATTAGTCCTTGTAGAAGGGACTGATCATGCTTAGGAAAGTAGAGGGACAGCAAAGCAGATGAAGGCCTCCTATAAAAATGGATTAACCCTATAAAAGTGGATTGACCCAGTGGCTGCACAATGGGTTCAATCATATGAACGATTTTGAGGAGGGTGCAGAAGGGACCATACTTGTGCTCTGCTGTGCAAGCACCCCGAGGAGAAGAGCAAACTCAATGGTACCTAAACGGCAACCTGAGCAAGCCTGCCACCACGGGAGCTCCTTTTCTTTGGACACACCATGTAAAGAGATTGGGTGTTCTTGGAAAATGCATCATGCTTGGTAAGCTAGACAGTCAATAAAAAAGAGGAAGATCATCCCAAAGATGAACTGGCACAGTGGCTGACACAAACAGCTCCAATGTGCCAGCGTGGTTAGAATAGTACAAAATCAGAGAGCCTTTGACACTATTGTGTGTAGATTTGCTGAGATTCAACATAGGTTCAAGGGCTACAAAAAAAGCAAATCCAACCACCCTGTTGAGGATTAAAAGAAAAGTTACTGCTGATTTTTGGAAAAAAAAAGATTATTTATTGATCTGGATTTCATTAACTTATATTGCTAAACAAATAATCAATTTTTCAAAAAAAACACATTTTTCCTTCAGACTAGATTTCCAGAAAGGTTTCTGATTTTTATAATTTATAATGTAAACTTAAAAGTTATGATGTCTTCAATCTATTGTGAATGACTCTGTATTGAGTTTAGCATATGACTATATCTTGTATTTTGGCATTATGTGTGTGCATAAAGTATTAAATTGAAATCTATGTGGTTTGTGTCTCTTACAATGAGTGTGCTAGTCTTTTTTTTGAGGGGGCCATCACTGCCCTCTGGTGGGAGAGGGAAGCCCAGCCTTGCTCCTGGAGAGCTGCTGCTGGATATGAAGCGCCAAGGCAATGGGCCGCAGTCCCGCACTCAACCACTATACCACCAGGTCTCAGCCCAGAGTGTGATAGTCTTAAAACTGATAAGAAACAAAATATATTTGTTGATTGAATACTTAAGCAAAAATATCAGTATTTTCAGTTGTTTACTGAGTCTTAAATACTAATCAATAATTACAACTAGATAGTGCCAGAATAAATAATTTTGATATTCTCATCATGTAATTATTTACAAACTATCAATAAAAATAGACAAAATATATTCATTTTATTATCATAATTTTATTTTACTCTCATTCATTTAGCATCTTTTCTAAAAAATATAACTTAAAATTTAGCATTCAGATGCATTTAATAAATGTCTGATATTGCTCTTTGAAACTTAAAAGCATATTAAGTTGCTTTGTTTAAAAACACAAAATTCTATGCTTATCTCAGTCTTTCCTCACCTCAAATGCTGTCAAAAATAACTTAACCTGGATTGCCATTGCACTGTTTGACTCGGGACCTGTCAAACATCTCACTTCATCAGCGCTACACTTGCCCTCGACACAGGCAGGAGCACAGGCAGCAATAATCATTACACATGAAACCCAGCACGTCTCCCTGCAAATGGCAGAATGGCATAGAGTCACGGGTGGGAGCAAACGAGTGAATAAATATACTGACAGTTTGCTTTTAACAAATCAACACTCTTGAGTTGTCCAAGCAAGAACTAGACACTGTGACAAGAGAACAAACTGGCAGGAAGGTTCTGAATAAACTGGACCCCTCTTTGGCTTTTCAAACTAGAATAAATTTAATGAACCAGATAGAAAATGTGAAGTTCTTGCCTCAGGGAGATACGTCAGTGCATTTTCCTCCTAGGATGCTAAGTGGCTAAGAACAGGGTATTTTCAAGTGTTAATGGCACTTCTCTAATAGCCTTCAAATGTGAATTTGAACCTTTAGGATGCCCTTGTGTCATATCTCCACAAGAAAAATCAGTGTACTTATCCCCAGGAAGGTCTTATGGCAAGATCTTGATCATAGCGAAGATTTCTTTACAGTTTGACTTATTGGCTTTCAGTTTGTTTGTTTGTATGAGGTATTTCTTTACATATCTTCAGACTTACAAAATGATATGGAAAGCATTACTCGGCCTGACTGGGGCCACATCTGTAGATTTCATCTATCTTTCTGTGGCCAGTAAATCTGGTTTCTTTTATAAGTTTGAGGTTTGTGAATAAGCAAACAATTGATATTATTGTGTAGAATTTACTGAAAGGCAGAGTTGAGAGTGTAAAAAAGAAGGAGGAACAGAAAAAGGAAATAGACTACAAGTGGAATAGGCCATGATATATTCAGGAGATTCCAGTTCGTCTAGTCATATATGTTTATAATCAAGGACATTTTGTTTTATCAAGGTGAGGTTACATTTTTAATATCAGTTTTCAACATCTTATTGTGAATTAGGTGAAAGCTCTACAGATTATGATGTCAGTTTTGCATTCAACCAATTATATACACTTTGTTTCAACTCACATGATCCCCTGAATGTATCATCAGAAATTTCACTTTCTGTCTGTGTTTACTTTTTCTGTTCCTTATGATAGAGTTTGCTAACAGATATACTTGAAGATACTCAACCTTGTGATGGTGACTATAATAAATTAATAACTGTAACTTATGGGGGAATAGTGATTATACATTTAGAATATTAAGTCCATTATTTCCTAGCATATTTTACAATTGCTATTGGAAATAGGTGTTATAAAATAATTTTACTTTTTTATATATTAGGGACAGAATATATGTTTTATAATCACAGTATATAGTTCTTTTTGTTCATTCTGCCTATTAATCTCTTTTCACTTATAATTTATAACAATTTAATCTTTAAACCTATATATATTATTAAATACTCATATGTACACACATATGGGGACATGCCAAAAGATATTGCTACTATTATTGTTGTTAGGTGCCTTTATGAAGGTTCAAACTTATAGCCACTCTACTTATGAAAGCACCACCAGGTACTGCACCATCCTCACAACTCTTCTTACGTTTGAACCCATTCTTACAACTATTATGTCAATACATCTTATCAAGGGCCTTCCTCCTTTCCATAGATTTTACTCTGATGATAATATGTCCAAAGTACATGAGGCAAATTTCAATGTCCATGCTTCTAATGAGCTCTCTGGCTATTCTTTCAAGACAAGCCTCTTCATTTTTTAGGTAGTCTAAGATACTTTCATTCCTGTTTGCCAGAACTCGAAGACCAATGCATCGATTATCTCATGTTCCTTCTTTAGTGACTAGATTTCACTTGTATATGAAATTATTGAAAATTCTCTGGGTTGAATGAGATGCACTTCAATTCTCAAAGAAATAGCTTTGCTTTACAATCCTTCAGCGTTTTTATGCAGCAGAAGCACCCAATGCAAAGGGTCTTTTGATCTCTTGACTGCTCCTTCACTGAACAATAATTATTGATCCCAGAAAGACAAAATCCTTGACAGCATCTATCTCTTCTTCACTTATCATAATGTTCCCTACTGGTTTAGTTGTGTGTTTTTTTCCTTGACATTGTGTTACAATCTATACCACAATTCTTTATCTTGATCATCATGTGCCTCGAGTTCTTCTCACTTTCAGCAAGCAAATTTGGCTCATCATCATATTAATGTAAATAACATTCCTTCAATTATTTAACATAGAGCAGCCAAAGCAAATGATAAAAAGATGAAGTCAAAGAGATGAAACAAAAATTCAAAGGACAGTTTGAGGAAACAAAGTAAAGGAGACAATGGAATATACAAAGACCGAGTTAAAAAATCAAAAGGAAAAAACATACTCAGCATATTTTAAATTAAAAGCAAAGAGGAAAGAACAATTTAATGCACCAATTGAAATATTCTATGGGGAAAATATTGAATGGTTCAGGAAGAATGAAAAGAAGATTTAAAGAACACACAGAATCACAAAAGATAAAGTTGTCATCATATCATTTCAAGAGGGAGTATATAAGCAAGAAACTATAGCACTGGCATAAGAAATTCAAATTGCCCTAAAAACATTAGCCAAAACAAAGGTTCCAGAAATTTATGAAATACCAATTGAATTGCTTCTACACGTTGATAAAGCACTGGAAACTACCTAATCTTTGCCTAGAAAGTCAGAAGATATATTTGGCCAAATATTGGAAGATATACATATATATACACACATATATATATATTTATTTACAAATTCCAAAGAATTTTTTAAAATTTATAGAATATTCAAACTATAGAAAAACATCATTAAATGACACTCAAGTAAACTTGAAGATCAACCACCATCGTTTTAGAGAACTCCACAAGGTTCAGATCAGATTCAGAAGAGGAAGTGGAACAAGGGGAGTTATTGCTGATGTTAGATCAATCTTGGTTGAAAGTAGAAAATATTATAAAGATGTTTACTTGAGTCTTGTTGACTATACTAAGGTTCTTTGATGCGTGCACTGTAACACACTATGGGAAGCTTGCAGATAATGGGAATCCCTGAGCAGCACTTTGTGCTCATGCGGACACTGGACATGATCAAAATGCAAGCGTGAAAACAGGACAATGGCATACTGCATGGTTTAAAATCAGGACAGGGTTGCATCAGGGTTGCATGCTATCCTGAGAAAATAATCAGAGAATCTGGATTATGTGGAGAAGATTGTAGCATCAGGATAAGAAGAAGTCTAATTATGAACCTGTAATATGCAGATGACACAATGTTGCTTGTCGGAAATGATGAGTAGCTGAGGCACTTGCTGTTGTAGATCAAGGATTAGAGACTTCACTGTGAATCACAACTCAAAGTAAAGTAAACAGAACCCCTCACCATAGGATCAGTGGGCAGCATAATGCTAAACATCATGTTACACAGGGAAAAGATCGATATTGTCAAGGATTTCATATTGCTCTGAACCACAGTCAATGGCAATGGAAGAAGTCAAGAAATCAAAGGCCATATTACAGTGGGTAAGCTTGTTGTATCATCTCTCTGCAAATGTTGGAAAGCAAGGATGTTGCTCTGAAGGCTAATTTGTACCTGGCACAATCTATGGTATTTTCAACTGCCTCATATATATTTTAAAGTTTGACTTTGAATAAGGAAAACTGAAGAAGATTTGATGCATTTGAACTATGGTTGATGGTGAAAAATACTAAAAAGAATATGGATTGCTAGAATAACAAACCAGTATATCTGGCAAAACATTTGACTTGAGTGCTCCATAAAATCAGGTTGGTGAGACTTTAACTTGTGTACTTTGGACATGTCATCAGGGAGACCACATCATGCTTTGTAAAGTAGAGAGGCACTGGAAATGTGGAAGACTTTTTGACAAGATTGATAGACATAATGGCAGTATCAATGTAATATATTCTGAAGCTGTCATAGGATATTGTAGTATAGTGTTCAGTTATACATAAGATCACTGCAAGTCGGAAAGACTAGATGGTACGTAATAACAACAGCAAGTACTGTACTTCAAGGATGACATTTGTTGACTTTAGCCCAATTAAATCACCATACAGACTGGGGTTTTCCTTTCAAACTTCTTTTTATAACCTCAGTTGGCCCATGAGCAAAATGACAAGGATCACAAAGAAGGACATAATACATGGACATTCATTCACTGAGACCGATTTGGCTACAATAGAAGTAAACTGAGAGTCTAAAATCCCAATAAACTCAACAGAGTTCTTGTGTTTTGTGTCTTCTTCTTTATTCTAACTCATAGGTATGCTACAAATAGCAGACTGGTAAGACTACCCAGTTCTGTGTCATCCTCACAATTATCTTAGGTTTGAACCCATTGTTGCTTCTGCTTTTTCTGTAGCTGGCATTAAAATGCCAGTGATTATCATTGCAATTTGTTTGCAGGCTTTCATCATTAGCTTTAGGGTGTGGCACAAATTTGAATAATAGTTTTATTAACTAAATTATTTGTGGGAATATAGATATTACCCTATTGCAGAAAGAATTGTACTTCAAGGCAGCTTTGGGTTTTTTAAGATATCATTCCATTGGGGGCTTGTACAATGATGATCACAGTCCATACATTTATCCCTGTGTGAAGCACATTTTTACATTCATTGCCATCGTCAATTTCAAAACATTTTCTTACTACTTGGGCCATCAGTAGCAGCTCCTTATTTTCCCTCTCTCTCCTCCCTCGCTCCCTCCCTGCCTCTCTCCCTCATGAATCCTTGATCATTTGCAAATTATTATTATTTTTTCATGTCTTACCCTGTCAGATGCCTCACTTTACCCCCTAATCTATTATCCATCCCACTGCGAGGGGGATATATGTAGGTCATTGTGATCAGTTCCCCCTTTCTTCCCTCACCTTCCCCTTACTCTCTTGTTGCGGCTACTCTCAATATTGATCCCAAGAAGTTTATCTTTCCTGTATTCCCTGTGTTTCCAGCTCTTATTTCATGATACTTCTTAAAAATGTTCTTTTTTATAATGAATAAAATATAATTTCTCTTCTATTAGTCATTCATGACATAGTAAGTTAAAAAAGCATCTTGCTCAAATGGCCAATAACACTCTATTTTAACTCACTAATGCTTACCATAGTGAAATCTATGCATTCAATTTTATTTTTATTACTTAAACATTTTCTATATTCATATTTTGTAAATTCCTGGTTCTAATTATTAATTTATATTTATAGCATTTTCTTCTCAATTAAATCTAAAATTTCAGCAAATGAAGGTCCTAAAAGCTTTGATTCATTCATGATTTTAAGGTAACTCTACTGTAAGGATGTAGTTCTCCAATTTCCATTTTAAGTGCCTCCCACTGAGGGGTTCATCATATGGCACTCTTCCTGTCAATGTTCCTCCTACTCCTAATTACATCACTGGCTAATCCTTTGGAGTTGGCCAGCCAATTTCTTCTTCCTAGCTTGTGCCTCCTGACATTGCTACAGTCAAAATACTGGTGCACTTGTTCACTATATCAAAGCAACTTACAAGTCATTGCCATTATATTAAAAGTAAAACTGTAACTCTATAAGTGTTATTTTAGTTTAACTTATAAAGTTAGAATGGAGTACAAAGACATCATTGATATATCTGCCAAATTGCTATTTATGTAAAGTAAGTCAGAAGTAAAATTTCTTATGGCTATCTATTCTAACAGTAGTCAATATCAAAAAAAAAAAATTCCTGAAAACATTAAAGGAAAAACTGAAAGCATGGACCTGATAATTGTGTTTAATTTACACATGAATAGTAATTATTTGATATGTAGTTAGATTGTTTTCTATAGTCTGAAGAGAAAGACACATCAAATCATATGTATCATTCACACCAAAACAAAGAAAACTATAAAACCCCAAAACTCCTCAAACAAAACTCTTATTGATTCAGCCTCCCCCTGAGAATTAAGACAGTATGCAAATAGCTGAATCAATAAACACTGTGAAATAGTGGTAGGGAGCTAAAGAATATGATAATGGTCAAGAAATAACTGATAATTTCATCATTTAAAGATAAGAGGAAGTCATACCAGTATCATACTAAGATATTAAACAAGTTTGGCATGGTGAATTGAAATTGATAAAAGTAGCAATACATTTCCATAAAAGGTTGTTCACAAAAATGTTGTCATACTTTTGTTTTTTACCTCAGCACACTTTTTAAAGAATGTATAGCTGACTTTATGTTATTTTTGTAATGAACAGTAGTTGGCAAAATTCTAGGATAATCCTTCAAATATTCTAGATAATAGAATCTAGATAATAGAATCTAGAAAATATTAACTTTGCAGGTGTGGTTAATGTTCTAAATCTGATTAACTTAAAGAAAGTGATTTTTGGGGGGAGTCTGCTCTAGCTCCTGTAAGAAGAGAAGTGGCCCAGGCTGGTTGCGGGACAACATGGGGGTACCTGTTCTGGTTGGCACTTAAGAAAGCAGACATCTGTTTTATGAACAGTTTGTGAAGGTCACACACCATGCACTACAGATAACTTCGGGTATTGTGAGTAATTTTCTTATGATAGTTGCAAGGAACTGAACTCTGACCAACATCCAGAATGAGAATGAGAGATGGTCCCAAATCCTGGCTGAGAACTGGAGCCCAAACAGAATTCTTGATTTCAGTCAAAGGACACTTTGAGCAGAAAATTCAGCAAATCTCTAATCTGACTTCAGAGATTTTGAGATTATAAATATGTGATGTTGCAGACCGCTACATTTGTTAATTACACAAAAATAGAAAAGTTATAAAATGGTATAAATAATCTTTGATATTCTAAAGTTTATGCATATCATAGGCAAATTAATGAAGTTTAACAATGGTGCAGATGTTTGATTTATTTGGAAAAGGATCATAGCCATATATATATATATATTTTTTTAGGGCATCACTGTCCTCTGGTGGTGGGAGTAGGAGGCCCAGTCTTTGCCCCGTGGAGCTGGAATCGAGCCTCCATCCCAGTGGGCCGCAGTCCTGCGTACAACCACTACGCCACCGGGGCTCAGCCCGCTATATCTTTTTAATACACCTGTTTTTAGTTTTCTTTATCTTTATATCAATGATTACCACACATTCTTAATCTCTAGCTTGTTTGTTTTGGAACCTTAGCAGCATTGTGAGTTACTCACTGGGCTGCTAACTACAATGTTAGAAGTCTGAAATTCCCAAGCTAATTTAAGGGAGAAAAATGAGAATTTCAGCTCTCATAACTATATAAAGCCATTGAGACAATGAGGGGAGTTCTACTCTTCTATAATTCACAAAGCATGAGTTCAGTTTTGGAGCCTTGGCCTGTACTGAATCTACACATAAAGAAAGTAAAAGCTGCTACAAATGGACCAAAAAAAGTCATCATAAAAGCATGTGGAGGAGGAATATACTTAAGTCTATGATTTCATGTTATTGTGATCAACCATCAACATTCACAGAGGCTGACGTCCATACATCAAACAACATTTATACTACATTATAACACAGTAAGAAAGTTTACTGAAAAAGACCATTAAAGTATATCAAACCAATACTCCTTTTGATGAAGAAGGTATGCCTTAACCCTGCTGGGTTTTCTCAATCACCTAACATGTGAAAAAGATGGATATGACAAAATAATAATAAATAATACATTATCAAGGATTCATGGGGGAGAGGGAGCAGAAGGGAGGGGATATATGAGGAGCTGATACCAGGGGCTTAAGTGGAAAGAAAATCTTTTGAGAATGATGATGGCAACAAGTGTACAGATGTGCTCTGCATACAATGGATGGATGTATGGATTGTGATGGGAATTGTATAAGTCTCCAATAAAATGATTTAAAAAAAGAAAAATGAGTCTGACTTCAAGTCATCCTCAATAGTCCTTGTACTTCAGTCATATTAATTGGCAATTAATTTATATATTTAGAAGCGATGGATGGCAAATGATTTTTCAATCAAATAAAATTCTTAAAATTCAGTGAATAATAAGACTAGAAACAATCCCTTGACAAGCTTTCAAAGCAAACTAAGGCAGCGTGTATATTTTAGGGCTTAATTTAGTTCAGAGAAGAAAGACTAAGACCACACACACAGAACACTTTCTTATTAAATACTATGTCTCTAGGACTCTGCCTTTTTTTGTGGTGTATTTCATTTAATTCACTCAACTGTGAAGTTGACAATACCTTTAATTTACAAACTCTACTTACTGAGATGAACAGGTTAAATAAATGTAGCAGTTCTATATGACTAAACTATTAATTTAAAAGTGTTTAATTCCATAGACAATATACAACTTTTTTTAATAATAGCATACTACACAAAATAGAAATGAGAAGTGATTTGGAAAGAAGTAAATTACAGTCTAATGCAGTTTCCTTTTCATGGTGCTTTTTGTAAAAAAATATTGAATTTAAAATATTCATGCTGTCTTAAAACCAGTCTTTTTCTAAAAATGGTTACTCTGAAATGAAATAATAAGACCGATTATTGAATCAGTTTTATTCTCGTGCAAGATTATTGCAATTATTCAAGGAACCAATCCCCATCCTGTCAACATCTTAATAGCTCTTTATATAAAGTAGAATGCATTCAAACTTAAATTAGTCTATACAAAGTTATATACCATATTAAAAATTGTTGTTTTTCTTTTTCTTTCTGATTGCAACTTTAGTATAAGAAATATATATTTTGGAGGTCAAGGAAGAGATATAAAAATACACAAATTAGAATAAGCCCTCAATTTAGAAACGATTGGCAATTAAAAACAATAATTTGGATGAGACAAGAGAGCTGAGATATTTGGAACTCCATCTGGGGAATGCAAGACCCTTACTTCAGAAGAATAATTTCCTTTACAAGATGACTAATATAAATGTCTCACAGAGAGTAGGGAAGCGAAGATGAATTTTATGCATGTACACTGATGCTAAAAAATGTGACTGGAAATATAATACTTTATGGGCTATCGGAAAAAGGACTTAGGTAGGATGGCAGCTATGCTTTTGTAGAGCTAATTCTGGAATATGAGGGAGTGGAAGATTTTTTTGAAAATCAGACAGTGACATGCTTGAAGTTTGTGTCTGGTTTCATTTGGAGACTTCTTTCCTAAGATGTGTTTTTCTGTGGGATGACCTCCATTTATATGAAAAAAATTTCAATATTATGAGAGACCAGAATGATAATTATGGATTAATCTTTCTTCTCTCTAAACAACACTCTGTACTTTTTAATCACTAGGTTTTATAATTCATTGAAAGGCCAAACAGAAATCATAGACAATATCCAAAGTTCAAAGGCTTGATAAGTAAATCAACCCCTCATGATGCAGGTGAGAAATGCTCAGGCAATCTATGTTCATTTGGCACATATCATTAAGTTCCTTCCTGGCTGCTGGTAAATTCAAAAGAGGGCATGCCACTCCACTATAAGCCTCAAACTGAAGGCATTTGTTTCTACATCCATAGGACAGCAAGCCCAGCTCCTTCAATTAAGTGCCCCAAAGCATGCCACTCCAACAACCAACTGTCTAAAAACACTCAGCGTTAGCTGTCCTATGGACTAGGAGTTTTCTTTTCTATTATTAAATCATTGCATTGAAGGTTCATGCAACTTTTTTCAAAACACACACTAATCCTTTGCATCAAGCACTTTTGTACATTTGTTTCCATCATTTTTCTCCAAACACTTGAGTCCCTGCTCATTATTCCTCTCTCTTCTCACTCCCCACTCCCAATGATCCCTTGATAGCTTGCTTATAAGTTATCATTATTTTGTCATATGTTGCACCATCCAATATCCCCCTTCACACATTTCTGCCCTGTTCATCTCCCAGAGAGAAAGTTATAGGTAGATCCTTGCGATCTGTTCTTCCTTTCTTCACCACCTTCCCTCCACGCTTGCATTATTGTCCTTCTCACCACGGGTCTTAAGGGGGTCTTCTGTCTTGGATTCCCAGTGTACACCCTCTGGTCCAGCCGGATTTGTAAGGTAGAATTGGGATCATGACAGTGGGGTGGGGTGGGGTGGGGGGAGCATTTAAGAGCTAGAAGAGAGTCTTCTCTGAAGGAATGTCCAGTTGCCTACAGCTGAGCTTTGGGTCCCTATTCTGAACTCACCCTCATTCAAAATGATATCATTTTTCATTCTTTGATGCCTGGTAGCTGATCCACCAAACACCTTGTGATCACCCAGGCTGCTCTGCTTTTTCCATGTGAACTTTTTTGCTTCTCAGTTAGATGGCTACTTGTTTAACTTCATGACTTTAAGACACCAGGCACTATATCTTTGGATATCTGGACACCATCAACTTTCTTCACCACATTTTCTTATGCACCCACCTTTTCTTCAGCGATCATGTTGGGAAAGTGAACATCTTAGACTGCCAAATTATTAGAACCAAGCATTCTTGTGTTGCGGTAGTACTTGAGGAGGGGCTCACTGTCTATATGTTTCCTTAATTCTAAAATTACAAATATATTTATATAGAATAAACCAAGAATTAGCAGAAAACTCCTCAAGAAGAAGCACAGAGTTGGTTGGCTTGCTTTACCTGACTTTAGGATCTACTATACAGCCTCAGTGTTCAAATCATTGTGGTATTTGTAACGGTAGATATTCAGACTAATGGAAAAGGATTGAAAATCCAGAAATAAAATCATCAGCATACAAAAAACTGATCTTTCTTTTATAGAGGAAGTATTACTTTAGTGTACAAAGTTATTTATTTATAGAGATTTTTGGTACAATGTACATTGAAAATCATGTAAAATATTGATACAGCTAACAAATAGCACTGAAGTGTCTTTAATAAAGTTTCATTTATAAATGTTCATTGTGTGGTCAGGTCATTCCCCATTATTAACCAGAGTGCTGCTTCTCTGCAGTGAATTCCAAAGCATTGCTTGAAAATCCAGCCATCCTGCTTTCAATTTTATCTTCTTCCCAAAAAAGGAGACTCATCATATCAAACTGCTTCAGGGAAGAGCTGACCCCCACACCGTGAGATTCCAGAGATATCTCCCCCAGTCTTTTTTCTAAACATGTAGTTTGTGAGTCTTGCTCTAAAATTCCAGAGGGGGGATGACCTCCCCACTGCATCCTTTTTATTTTCAAATTCCAGGCACAAACCTTACTGATTAAGACAGTCTCCCTGAGCTGGTTTAGCTCTTTCTTTCATACTGAAAACAGAGGGTCCCAGCATGAGGCTCAGCACTCCACAGGGGTCCGCTCACCAGGCATAAGTGGGCACAACTGGGTCCTAGGAAAATTCTATACAGCATAATACATAAATCTGTTAAGCAGAGGTAATTAAAAAAATCAGCCAGTGTACCCAAAAAGCATACTTGCTAAGCACCTGTAATTTGTGCATTTTAGAGTTAAAAAGCTTAAGAGGAATTAAGTTTGGAGGTTGGTGGGGGAACCCAAGGGGACACTTTAATAAGGGCCCCCAAAATATCAAATCGGAAGTGAATGCCCTCTTCAATTCATAGGGCTTGAAAAATGGATACATACGTGCCGAAAAATGAAGCAAAACCCTTACCTTACTCCATGCACAAGAATAAACTCAAGGTGGTTCACAGACCTAGAGGTAAAACCCCAAACCTTTAGGACTATCAATGAGGGACTTGGAACAAATCTGAGAACCCTCTCCACCTTCTTACTCACGTCAAACCATGAAAAGTTGAATTTGATGGGAGCTACTGAAACTTTGACTAGAAAAGCCACATTAAAGAATTCATTGCAACTGCAATTTTTGATGAAGAACTAATTACCTTTGAGTCTGAGTTATACAAGTTCCTATAATTTCTCCTTACCTGGAAATGTTCAATATCACCATAATGTAGGGAAAAAATTACTTGCTATATGATAATTGATTGCCATTTATTCATTTTCATCATACTTTCATATATTTTACCCATTGTTTTCTTGCCTATAAGTTTTCCTCTGATAAATAAGAACTTAATCTTCCTTGTTCCACCTTGTAGGAAACATATCATTTTTTCCTGAATATCTCAGTGTTCTTTTATTTGGTTTTGAAAAATATGACATGGCATATTCTAAAATTTTATTTCCAGGTAAATATTGTGTTTGTTGTTTGTTCATCTTCTTCAATATACATCTTCTTGTTTTTCAGGATGTTAGGAAAAGTTATTCTTTCATTTATTTGAACTGTTTCTCTGTGAATTTGTGTCTTTGCCTGTTCTTTAATTGTCTTTTTGGATTGTGTTCCACATAACTTTAAGGCTATCTCTGAATTATTTTGATTGCTTATTTCTGATTTTTATTCTAGTAAATGAATATTGAGAAATGTATTTTCAAGTGCACTAGTTCAGACTTAGAAAAATTCAATTCTACTTTTTTCCTTTTAATACATTATCTAGTTTTAAAATCGCTATAGTGATTTTCTTGACACGTATTTACGATTTTTGTGATTCCTAATTTTCCTTTGTCCCCCGAATCTTTTGTTGACCTATTTTCCTGAGTTAGCTTGAATTTTGTTTTCTGTGCTTCCATTGATTTTCATCTGAAGCTTATTTTAAATTTCCTTCAGTTTATTCAGAGTACCTAAATATCACTATTTTGATTCACTTATCCAGAAAGTTCAATGCCATTTATTCCTGTCAAAAATTTTCAGATATGGGTTTTGTCACTTGTTTGAGCTCACAGTACTTTCTGTCTTTGTGTCAATTAAATTGTCTTTTTTCTCCTGATACATAGGTTCTATTAATGTATCAATATATTTTGTGAAACAATTTATATGACCTGTTATTTTATTCTCCAAAATATGCCACAAGAATATGGGGCTTTGTAGATGAATGAAATGAGTTGATTTCCTAGAAACAAAATAAGTTTCCAAATTTGAAGATGTCACTATCTCCTCCATTTCATCAATTCTAAATCACAAGCCATTTTTGAAATTTTTGAACATAGAAGGAGTTCTTTTAGTACAGTGAATATATTTCTTAAATATTATTTGATGCTTCTGTATAATTCAATATTTTGCTCATAGACTCCAACAATAGAGCACAAGATTTGATTGTTTTTACTTCAGTTCTTTTCAAGAGTGCTAAGTATATTCTTCTTCCTTGATTTTCTAATTGACTTGTCTTAGTATATCTATTATAATGTTGTATTCTTACACTGCCCTTTGTACTTTTCAGTTCATGTCTTTTGCTTCATCATTTTTCCCATTCTATTGAGTACTCTAAGATGAAGAGAAAGTTCCATGCTCTTTTTTGACTTTCACTATGTCTACTCTTTATTTTCTAGATTTTAATGCCCTTTTAGATTTACTCCTTTATGGTGCTCTTGAGCTCATCCCAAAAGTACTTGGACTTTCTGTCATTTTTGTTGAGCGAAATAAATGTGTTCTTGCGATTTCCTTTAAATTCAAGTAGGAATTACTCAAGACTGTAGCTTGTATTTTTATAAAAAAGAAAAAAAACCAAAATCCAGATTCAATGAATTAAATGAATTTTCACTCCTAGAATCCTGTAGGACAGAAAGAGTACAATTGCTATGGAGGGTTTTCAATAGTATACATTTCCTCTAGAGCAGAAATCCTAAGGGCACAGAGCAGCAAGTGATTTTAAACTCCTGACCTTGAGGTTGGAAACCCTCTACACTACCAACAAATTGTTCATATTCTGCCTAAGATATCAAGCTTCATGCTATGTTTATTTTTTTTACTTCCAGTTTTACTACATTTGTGTTTTGTACATCTCACAATCCAATTATCAATTGATATCATCAGCTCTTTCTTCTCATAGACCATACTGGTCTCATAGACCATACTGGCAACTCACAGAGATCCCGCAGTGGGTTTTATAAGCCGTGAAAGTCTCCAAGAGCAGATAAACTCAGTCTTCTGTGGATTCACTCTGGAATTTGAACAATTGACTTTGTCCTTATGATTGCAGTGTTGACCCGACAGAGCCAACAGAGCTCCTTCATACACTGCAGATATAAGGCTGTGCTTTATGTATATTAACTATATAGAATGCAACATTTTCTTCACATTCAACTGAATAAAAAATGATTAGGTTTTTTTGGTTACAGACTTCAGACTTAATCAGAGATGGTATTTCTGCTAATGTGTTATTAGCAGCAGATTTTGAAATAAAATGATTTTGTTGCATGAGCTAAATGTGGTGTCTAAGTGCCACTTTTCTTCTCATAATTAAGTTACTTCAATTACACCTACATTTTAGATCATAGAAAATATAACCTTAAATGATATAAAATATGCATGTACCATAGATGAAAGCTAAATATTTTTTGATAACAGTACGCTAGTCTACATTTTTCAGACATTACTTATTAATATAGCTCAACCAATAGTCTGCAGTTTTATTTCTGGATTTATGGTGCATATACCCCTTGACAATGGTGATGAATTTTGAAATTCTCCATGGTAGTATTATGATAACTGATTGTGTGATTGTGTGGCAGTTACATGATTTGCTAGCTTTTGAAGGGATAGGGGCTAGCCTGTCAATCTAGTCACAGGTTGATGACCTCATTTGGAGATGAGATGGCGATAAATACCTCACTGGAGGCCAGATACATTTTCTCCCCATGAGACAGGCCTGTTGATAAGCCACATGGAGCTATGTTGTTGGCAGTCAGAGCCTTGGAACTGGAAGGGTCATGTGGAAAACCAACGCAGCACTAAAATGCTTCTACCACCACTGGATCCACAAGATTTTCCACTCACTGGCCTGTGATCTTCCTGATCGCAGCATCATTGCATGTGTTGCAGAAGTCTGATGAGGACTTTACAGAATGCTACCAGACATGTGGATTAATATCAGATTTAATGTCTTGATGTGAACTGGACTTGGTTTTTTCTTAATACACAATTACTCTTTAATATAAAGCTCTTTCCTATACAAATATACATGTCTATCAATTTGTTTCTCTAGTTAAACCAGAATTTTAGCAGAATTTTAAAAATAATAATAGTGTTGGCGATAACTTCTGATTTTAATTTTATTTTCCAAGTGATATCAGTGTGTTGTACTTGTGTAGCTATGCTACTTATATTTCAAATACTGGTAAGATCACACATGCCAGACTGTTTTAGATTAAAGAAGACAAGAAAGAAGGACTAGGCTGTCAATTCCCAAGAGATTGGCCATTAAAGGTGTTGTTATTAACTGTAAAACATTGTCTGTTATGGTTCCAAACGATGAGACTCTATGATGGGCAGGCATACACAATGTGATTGGGGACACAGAGATTATTCAAAGTAGAACCAGTCTTAATGAAGTGGATGCAGCATAGTTTTCAGGACATGCATATGCTGGAAGCTCATTAGCATGAAATGTTTGTGAAATAATTCAACATTTTCTGATTCCATTTTGCCACAGACTTTTTGAATATCTTCATGTGCACAGAAATCTTACCCATTCATCTGAAAATATTTGATCTGATATCAAGGGCTCAAGTGGAAAAGCAGAGATTTGGAGAATGAAGACAGTAGCAGGCATGCGAGAGGAATTGACATAGTATATGTATGTGTGTATGTATTGCGATAAGTAATGCATGAATCCCCAACAAAATGACTAAAGAAAAAAGAGAAAAATAACATTAGCTAATAATATTTTTAGGTAAAAGACCTACAATTCGGGTCATGTTATCGAGCTGCATTACAACATTTATTTTAATTTAAATTGTAATCATTTGATTATTGCACAGTGGTACACATTGTCCTACAATCCAAATCAACTAGCATCTCTATAGGAGAAAAACAAGGGTTGATACTCCCATAAACAGTCGCAGTCACAGAAACTGACAGGGAAAGCTATAATCTGTCCAGTATGAGTCAGCATTGACTTGATGGCACTGTTTGTTTTTCTGTTTGCTTTTTATTTATAACTGTGAATATATAATGCATATGCAAACAAATTTCTCTCTGTGTGTTTGCTTGATTATTGTTAGGATGGGAATTCCAGAACAGTTAATTGTGCTCACATGGAATTTGTGTATACACTAAAGAAAAATCATTCAAAAGAAAAAGCACAACAAAAATACAGAAAATACAGCATGAGTTACTATTTTGTAAATATGTGCATTTTAATTTTTCACCATATATATTCAACCACTATGATAGATAAATAGACTGAGAATCAGGACTATATAAACTAGAATGCAACCTGACTGTAAAAAAGACTTGAACTGCATATGGGTAACAATCAAAGGCTTGTGTTCAGTATGCACTCATCTTCAACATAGAAAAAACAAATATTCTCACAAGTGGTTCAACAAGCAACAGCATGACTCATGGAAAATATAATGAAGTAAGGATGTCGTTGAACCTGAATCCATTGTCAACACTCATATGAAAGCTGTTGTGACAAAATTAAGGGATGTATTGCTTTAGGAACATTTGTTGCATGAAGTTTTGAAAAAACAAAAAAAAATGTTTCTTTTTTCAATGCTTGTAATGACTTGTTCACCACTAATGTCTCCAAGTCCCATTTAGTTGTGCATTTTATTCTTTTTCAGTCACACAGTCCCATGTTTGGATTTGAGAGGTAAGGAAACTGGAGTGTATTTTTGCTTTGTTTTTCTCATGAAATAATTTTGATTTGATTTGATTTATATTATTTAAATTTAGTTTTTCATGTTAAGCCATGCATTTTGGTCCTCCTTTCTCTATCATTTGCTTCTCCCTCTTCTCCTCCCTGCCCTTGGTGCCCTCATAGTCATCAAAGTTTTATAAGTCATTGTATATACAAATACATTACTTTGATGAGTAAGGTGTGCTTGATGTATGTGACAGTCTCTTCTATAGTATTATGATTTTTTACTGAGGATATTAAATATTTCATGGGATGCCAGAAGAATGAATAAATCTATCTTCTTGGAAGAAGTACGGCTAAAATTTTCCTTAAAAATGAGAATGACAAGACTTTGCTTACCTTACTTTGGACATAGTAGAAGGGTAGCAGAGTGTCCTTGGAGAGGACTCTATGCTTACTAGAATCAACAAAATAAGATGAACATTTTCAACAGATTGAATTGAC